>WNWK01026323.1:0-27522 GCA_009830355.1 Cherax destructor
TGTCTTCAACGGTGGACACTGTCATACAGATTCGGGTGTCATCTGCAAAGGAAGACACAGCACTGTGGCTTATATCCCTGTCAATATCTGATATGAGGATGAGGAATAGGATGGGAGCAAGTACTGTGCCTTGTGGAACAGAGCTTTTCACAGTAGCTGCCTCAGACTTTGTTGACTACTACTCTTTGTGTTCTTCATGTTAGGAAATTATAGATCCATCTACCAACTTTTCCTGTTATTCCTTTATCACGCATTTTGTGTGCTATTACACCATGGTCACACTTGTCAAAGGCTTTTGCAAAATCTGTGTATATAACATCTGCATTCTGTTTATCTTCTAGAGCATCTAGGACCTTGTCGTAGTGGTCCAGTAGTTGGGACAGACAGGAGCGGCCTGCTCTAAACCCATGCTGTCCTGGGTTGTGCAATTGATGGGTATCAAGATGGGTGGCGATCTTGCTTCTTAGAACCCTTTCAAAGATTTTTATGATATGGGATGTTAGCGCAATTGGTCTGTAGTTCTTTGCTATTGCTTTACTGCCCCCTTTGTGGAGCGGGGCTATGTCTGTTGTTTTTAGTAGCTGTGGGACGATCCCAGTGTCCATGCTCCCTCTCCATAAGATGTTAAAAGCATGTGATAGGGGCTTCTTGCAGTTCTTGATGAACACAGAGTTCCATGAGTCTGGGCCTGGAGCAGAGTGCATGGGCATGTCATTTATTGCCTTTTCGAAGTCATTTGGCGTCGTGGTGATGTCAGAAAGACAAGCGTCTGTCAAATTTTGTGGCACTCTCATAAAAAATTCATTTAGGTTTTCGATTTTCAGTCTGGTTAGTGGCTTGCTAAAAACTGAGTCATACTGGGACTTAAGTAACTCACTCATTTCCTTGCTGTCATCTGTGTAGGACCCATCCCGTTTAAGTAGGGGCCCAATACTGGTTGTTGTTCTCGACTTTGATTTTGCATAGGAAAAGAAATACTTTGGGTTTCTTTCAATTTCATTTATGGCTTTTTGTTCTTCCCGTGTCTCTTGGTTCCTGTAAGATTCCTTTAGTTTTAATTCAATGTTTGCTATTTCTCTGACTAGTGTCTCCCTACATATTTCAGAGATATTGGCCTCCTGTAGCCGCTCTGTACCTTGAAATTGAGCGCAAAGTAGTAAAAATGTTCGATTTTTGCCGATGTTCAAGAGTAAACAAATCATACCATGCGTCCAATACATATCAACTGGAAAGTCTAATATTCTTGCACAAGTGTGCTGATAATATTTATACCGTTTTTACAATGATGCAGTAGTATACATAACAGAAAATCTTCTATTTTTTGTGAGAATAAAAATTCAAAATGGAAAGCAAAAGTAATGTAAGATATGCCTGAAGACATGACTAATGAACAGATAAAATGTTATTTTAGTGCCAGGAATGTCTGTCTTGTTTATTCTGGACCCTAAATTGAAATTAGCATCTTATGAAATTTGTGTGAAATTGGCCAAATTGCCAATTTCTGACCACTTTATTGGGTAGTTAAAATTGGTAAATTGGCGGTTTCTTGTGCTCAATCGATAGAACAAATGGAATTCTAGCGAAATAGCTATAATTTTAGTAGACTGATACATTGGAATTGGCCGAAAATAGGGCTCAATGTGGGCGAAATCGCGGATGCGTAAAGATTGTTGATACGGCTAACTTTGCGAAAGTATAATTCTGTTAGTTTTTCACCAAATTTCATACATTTTGGTGTCATGATCAGAAAATGATTATCATTTCATAAGAAAAAATAATTTGTTTTTTTTCCCCCGAAAATGTTTTCTACCCTGTAAAAGAGTTAAGAATCGGGAGTCTCGACCCTGAAAGGTTTAAATGTCGTAGTATATTACGTGTGGGTGGGGTACCCTGGCTGGCTTCCATTCCTACCACCTGACAAAATGTTTTAAGGACCTGACAAGCTGTTGGAGTGTGAGCAGGGTAGTATTTTCTGAAGGGATTCAGGGAAACCGGTTAGCTGGATTTGAGTCCTGAAGTAGCAAGTACAATGCCTGCACAGGGGTTTGGGATGTTGGAAGTTTGGAGGGACGTCTAAGCTGTCGTATCTGAGCGCCTCTGCAAAGACAGTGATTATGTATGAGTGATGGTAAAAGTGTTGAGTGATGATGAAAGTTTTTTCTCTTGTTTTTTTGTTTTGTTTAGGTGGGAAATGGCCGACATGTTAAAAAAAAAAAATTGACATGTTAAATAACAAAAAAGGCACAATACCGTGACTGGAACAATACACACACAACCCGACATACGTCGTCGTAAGCTCCTCTCCTTTTATATGTGCTGGTTGTGTGTGTATTGATATGTTCTTACATGTGTGAAGGGTTGAATTTCAGGAGGATTGCCTAAAATCCAGTACAGTCAACCCTCCGTTTTCGTGCATAATCCGTTCCTGAGGGATGCACTAAAACTGAAACACACGAAAACTGAAGCCATTTTTCCCATGAGAAATAATGTAAATTCAATTAATCCGTTTGACACCCAGGAGTATTAACAAAAAATAATTTTTTAAAGATTAAATATAGATTTACATACAGAAAAGAATGACAAATAATAAATATAAAGCACTAATGACATGTATAAATGAACATTTAACATCACACTTACTTTTATTGGCGACTCTTGTTGGTGTATGGAAGATGGAGAGGAGAGAGGGAGGCGAATTTATTGTTGGGAGGCAGGACAAAATGCTTCAATTTGACACTAATATCACCTCTACGGCTTATTTATCTATCACAATTCATCTAATATGACATAAACAATATAAATAACAAAAACCTGATATACACTCTAGAATAAATAAAATGTGTGTCATAACGAATGTGGTGGCAGGCATACTCTGTCCAGCTATGAAAACATCTTCCCATTCTATCCTCCTTGAGACGCATTAGAATAAGAGAAAACGGAGTTTGTAATGCTAACTGCATTAGATCACTTCTTTCCAGTCGGCTACACAGAGTGAACAGAATTCATTCCTGTCCAGGCTGGTAACCAACAACAACAACTGGTTTGTTGACATAACTCCCGAACCTTGTACACACTCATTCTCTCTTGTTTATTCATTTAATCTTGTTTACTCACCTCTCACTCTACATTAAGACTGCCTCTCGCCACCACTGCCTCTCGCCACCACTGCCTCTCGCCACCACTGCCTCTCGCCACCACTGCCTCTCGCCACCACTGCCTCTCGCCACCACTGCCTCTCGCCACCACTGCCTCTCGCCACCACTGCCTCTCGCCACCACTGCCTCCCGCCACCACTGCCTCCCGCCACCACTGCCTCCCGCCACCACTGCCTCCCGCCACCACTGCCTCCCGCCACCACTGCCTCCCGCCACCACTGCCTCCCGCCACCACTGCCTCCCGCCACCACTGCCTCCCGCCACCACTGCCTCCCGCCACCACTGCCTCCCGCCACCACTGCCTCTCCCCACCACTGCCTCTCCCCACCACTACTTTCCAGTCAGCTTCACGGAGTGAACAGAATTCAATCCTGTCCAGGCTGGAAACAGCAACAACAACTGGTTTGTTGGCGTATGAGAGAGGCAGGAGAGTTTGGAGGCAGGACAAGATAGCTCTTCAATACGACACTAATTTAAACTCTACGGCTTATTTATCTATCACAATTCATCTAATATGACACAATAAACGATATTAATAACATAGAAACATGATATATACTCTAGAATGAATAAAATATGTCATTATGTACTCACCTAATTGTACTCACCTAATTGTGGTTGCAGGGGTCGAGACTCTTTGCTGTCTGCTACTGGGTCTCTGCTCTCCCTGCTCCATGAGCTTTATCATACCTTGTCTTAAAACTATTTATGGTTCCCGCCTCCACTATATTGTTCGCTAGACTATTCCACTTCCTAACTACTCTATGGCTGAAGAATTGCTTCCTAACATCCCTTTGACTCATCTGAGTCTTCAGCTTCCAGTTGTGTCCCCTTATTTCTGTTTTCTTTCTCTGGAACATCCTGTCACTATCTACCTTGTCAATTCCCCGCAGTATTTTGTATGTCGTTATCATGTCTCCTCTAACCCTTCTGTCCTCCAGTGTTGTTAATCCTATTTCCCTCAACCTTTCTTCATAGGGCAGTCCCCCGAGTTGTGGAACTAGCCTTGTTGCAAACCTTTGCACTTTCTCTAATTTCTTGACATGCTTGTCCAGGTGTGATCTGTCTGTCTGGCAAGAAGCATGCAGAAAACACTATGACAGCTTCATTGCTTCCAAGAAGGTAACCTCCATGATTTAGCACCTTCTTATATGGCTCAATTACTTTCATATCAATTCGTCTCTCAATTCCGGAGATGACAACAGACCTCCATGATCTCTCTTCAGTGGTTTCCAGACTTGTGCTGCATACTCTAGTATGGGCCTGACGTACACGGTGTACAGTGTCTTGAATGATTCCTTGTTAAGGTAACGGAACGCTAATCTTAGGTTTGCCAGTCGCCCATATGCTGCCGCGGTTATCTGGTTGATGTGTGTTTCCGGAGACGTGCTTGGCATTATACCCACCCCAAGGTCTTTCTCCTTTGATGAGATTTGTAGCCTTTGTCCACCTAGCCTGTACTCTGTCAACGGTCTTCTTTGCCCTTCTCCGATCTTCATGCATTTGGTGGGGTTAAATTCGAGAAGCCAGTTGCTAGACCAGATGTCAAGCATATCCAGGTCTCTTTGAAGTCCTGCTTGGTCTTCATCCGATGTGATTCTCATTAATTTCACATCATCTGCGAACAGAGACACTTCTGAGTCTATCCCGTCCGTCATGTCATTCACATGTACAAAGAATAGCACTGGTCCTAGGACTGACCCCTGCGGTACACCGCTCGTCACAGGCGCCCACTGTGATAACTCATCACGCACCATGACCCGTTGTTGCCTCCCTGTGAGGTATTCCCTGATCCATTCCAGTGCCCTTCCTGTTATACACGCTTGGTCTTCCAACTTCTTTACTAATCTCATATGAGGAACTGTTGAAGGCCTTCCTGCAGTCCAGGAAAATGCAGTCAACCCTCCCTTCTCTCTCTTGCCATACCTCTGTTACTTTATCATAGAACTCCAGGAGGTTTGTTACACAGGATTTGCCTTCCCTGAATCCGTGCTGTCTGGTGTTGATTATCCTGTTCTGCTTCAGATGCTCCACCATTCTTTTCCTGATGATTTTTTCCAAGACTTTGCACACTATACACGTGACACCGGTCTATAGTTTAGTGCCTCCTTTCTGTCTT
Source organism: Cherax destructor (assembly GCA_009830355.1). Lineage (NCBI taxonomy): Eukaryota > Metazoa > Arthropoda > Malacostraca > Decapoda > Parastacidae > Cherax > Cherax destructor. The sequence continues at coordinate 5,275 of WNWK01026323.1, forward strand.
CTTTTTTAAAGATGGGGACTACGTTGGCCTGTTTCCATATCTCAGGTAGTTGCCCATTTTCAAGGGATGTGTTGAATATTATGGTAAGTGGCACACTCAGAACCTCAGCTCCTTCCCGAAGGACCCACGGGGAGATATTGTCCGCGCCCATCGCCTTTGGGGTATCAAGGTCACTGAGTAACTGCTTCACCTCCCCCTCAGATGTGTGTATGCCCTCCAGCACTTAATACATCCCTACCTGGAGTCTACCTGGAGAGAATTCCAGGGGTCAACGCCCCCGCGGCCCGGTCCGTGACCAGGCCTCTTGTTGGACCAGAGCCTGATCAACCAGGCTGTTACTGCTGGCCGCACGCAGTCCAACGTACGAACCACAGCCCGGCTGATCAGGTACCGACTTGAGGTGCCTGTCCAGTGCCTGCTTGAAGACAGCCAGGGGCTTGTTGGTAATCCCCCTGATGTATGCTGGGAGGCAGTTGAACAATCTTGGGCCCCTCACACTTATTGTGTTGTCCCTCAACGTGCTAGTGGCACCCCTGCTCTTCATTGGGGGAATGTTACATCGCCTGCCGAGTCTTTTGCTTTCGTAGGGAGTGATTTTTGTGTGCAAGTTTGGTACTAAGCCCTCGAGAATTTTCCATGTGTATATAATAATGTATCTCTCCCGCCTGCGTTCTAGAGAGTACAGGTTTAGGAACTTCAAGCGTTCCCAGTAGTTGAGGTGGTTTATCGCACTTATGCGTGCCGTGAAGGTTCTCTGCACATTTTCAAGGTCAGCAATTTCACCCGCCTTGAAAGGTGCAGTTAGTGTGCAGCAATATTCCGCCTAGATAGAACAACGATCTGTAAAGTGTCAACATGGGCTTGGCATCCCTGGTTTTGAAGGTTCTCATTATCCATCCTGTCATTTTTCGAGCAGATGCAATTGCTACATTGTTATGGTCCTTGAAGGTGAGATCCTCTGACATGAACACTCCCAGGTCTTTGACATTAGTTTTTCGCTCTATTGTGTGGTTGGAATTAGTTTTGTACTCCGATGAGATTTTAATTTCTTCACGTTTTCCGTATCTGAGTAATTGAAATTTCTCATCATTGAACTTCATATTGTTTTCTGCAGCCCATTTAAAGATTTGGTTTATGTCTGCTTGGAGTCTTGCAGTGTCTTCAACGGTGGACACTGTCATACAGATTCGGGTGTCATCTGCAAAGGAAGACACAGCACTGTGGCTTATATCCCTGTCAATGTCTGATATGAGGATGAGGAATAGGATGGGAGCAAGTACTGTGCCTTGTGGAACAGAGCTTTTCACAGTAGCTGCCTCAGACTTTACTCTGTTGACTACTACTCTTTGTGTTCTATGTGTTAGGAAATTATAAATCCATCTACCAACTTTTCCTGTTATTCCTTTATCACGCATTTTGTGTGCTATTACACCATGGTCACACTTGTCAAAGGCTTTTGCAAAATCTGTGTATATAACATCTGCATTCTGTTTATCTTCTAGAGCATCCAGGACCTTGTCGTAGTGGTCCAGTAGTTGGGACAGACAGGAGCGGCCTGCTCTAAACCCATGCTGTCCTGGGTTGTGCAATTGATGGGTATCAAGATGGGTGGCGATCTTGCTTCTTAGAACCCTTTCAAAGATTTTTATGATATGGGACGTTAGCGCAATTGGTCTGTAGTTCTTTGCTATTGCTTTACTGCCCCCTTTGTGGAGCGGGGCTATGTCTGTTGTTTTTAGTAGCTGCGGGACGATCCCAGTGTCCATGCTCCCTCTCCATAGGATGTTAAAAGCATGTGATAGGGGCTTCTTGAGTTCTTGATGAACACGGAGTTCCATGAGTCTGGGCCTGGAGCGGAGTGCATGGGAATGTCATTTATTGCCTTTTCAAAGTCATTTGGCGTAGTGATGATGTCAGAAAGGCATGCGTCTGTCAAGTTCTGTGGCACTCTCATGAAAAAATCATTTAGGTTTTCGATTTTCAGTCTGGTTAGTGGCTCGCTAAAGACTGAGTCATACTGGGATTTAAGTAACTCACTCATTTCCTTGCTGTCATCTGTGTAGGACCCATCCGGTTTAAGTAGGGGCCCAATACTGGTTGTTGTTCTCGACTTTGATTTTGCATAGGAAAAGAAATACTTAGGGTTTCTTTCAATTTCATTTATGGCTCTTAGTTCTTCCGTGTCTCTTGATTCCTATAAGATTCCTTTAGTTTTAATTCGATGTTTGCTATTTCTCTGACTAGTGTCTCCCTACGTATTTCAGAGATATTGGCCTCCTGTATAGGGAGCGCCTCTCTCTTTCTAGTTTGCATCTTCTCCTCCTTTTCCTTAAGGGAATTTGCCTTGAGCAAACCTCAAGTACCACAGAGTTAATTTGTTCAAGACATAGGTTGGGATCCGTGATGCTTAGGCAATCTTCCCAGTTTATATCATTTAGGACTTGGTTTACTTGGTCCCACCTTATGTTTTTGTTATTGAAGTTGAATTTGGAGAAAGCTCCCTCACGGCTGATCACATTTTGTTGATCTGGAGCTCCCCGCATGCATGTCTGGACCTCTATTATGTTGTGATCTGAGTATATTGTTTTTGATATGATGACATTTCGTATCAGATCATCATTGTTGGTGAAGATGAGGTCCAGCGTATTCTCTAATCTTGTGGGCTCTACTATTTGCTGGTTTAAGGTGAACTTGGTGCAGAGATTTAAAAGTTCATGCATGTGTGAATTTTCATCTGAGCTGCCTCCTGGTGTTATCTCTGCTACCACATTGTTTGCAATGTTCCTCCATTTTAGGTGCCTGAGGTTGAAATCCCCCAGTAGCAAGATGTTGGGGGCAGGAGCTGGAAGATTTTCCAGACAGTGGTCAATTTTCAGAAGCTGTTCCTGGAATTGTTGGGACGTTGCATCCGGGGGCTTGTAGACAACCACGATGACCAGGTTTTGATTCTCGACCTTTATTGCTAGTACTTCAACTACATCATTTGAGGCATTTAGTAGTTCTGAACATATAAGTGACTCTGTGATATACAGGCCAACCCCCTTTTGCCTATTCACTCTGTCACACCTGTATAGGTTGTAGCCCGGGATCCATATTTCATTGTCCAAGTGATCTCTTATGTGGGTCTCTGTGAAAGCCGCAAACATGGCATTTGACTCTGTAAGCAGTCCACTAATGTAAGGTACCTTGTTGTTTGTTGCTGGCTTTAGACCTTGTATATTAGCAAAGATGAATGTAGTTGGATTGGTGGTATTGGTGGTATGGGGGGGTCTTTTTTTCCTGGCTCTAGTATCTGTTGTAATGGAGTGGAGGCCACTGACTGTGATTCCACTCCAGAAATGATTGCAGTTGGTGTACAATTTCTGTCATTTCCTGCCAGCTTTTTTTCCTTCCTGGCACTAAAAAACCTCTCTCTCCGGAGTGGCTGTGGCTACCCTGATTTTGCCATGGTCTGGATGTTCTGTGTCGCCTCGTATCCTTATCTTCTCTCCTCAGCCTTATCACCTGGTCCTTGAATGTTGTCTTCCTTCTGATGTGACTGTACATCAGTTTCAGGTCGGACTTAACTTTCGATGCTATGTCGTTTTCGTACTGTTTCTGGGCCTCCCTGCGTACCTGTGCATACTCGTTTCTAGCTCTTCTACTAATCTCTTTGTTTACTTGGGTTCTTTGCCTTCTGTACCTTTTCCATTCTCTGACCCTGCACCTTTGGGTAAACCATGGGCTCTTTCTGGCCTTCCCGTTTAATCTTTTTCCTCTGGGTATAAACCGTTCCTCTGCCTCCTTGCACTTTGCCCCTACGTATTCCATCATTTCATTTATTGTCTGTCCTTCCATTTCCCTTTCCCACTGACTGCAGGAAATTCCTCATGCCCGTGTAGTTTCCTCTTTTAAAGTCTGGTTTGTCTCTTTCGGTACCATTTTCCCTCTCCACCTGTAGCTCTACAATGTACTCAAAGCTCAGCACCATATGGTCACTGGCTCCCAGGGGCCTCTCGTGTGTTATGTCTTCAATATCTGAGCTGTTCAGGGTGAATACAAGGTCCAGTCTTGCTGGTTCATCTTCTCCTCTCTCTCTGGTCGTGTCCCTGACATGTTGGTGCATCAGGTTTTCTAGTACCACGTCCATCATCTTGGCTCTCCAAGTTTCTGGACCCCCACGTGGTTCTTGGTTCTCCCAGTCGATCTACCTGTGGTTGAAATCGCCCATGACCAGTAGCTTCGCTCTGCTCATGTGCGCTTTTCTTGCCACCTCCGCCAGAGTGTGTGTGTGTGTGTGTGGGTTAATTGTGTGAAAAGTAGTGGTGAAATTGTGTGTTATGGTGTATGAGTGTGTATGTGGAGTCTGCGAGTGACACGTCGTCTGCAGTGCTCCTCTACCTGGCCTGACCTGACTCGCACCTGATCTTCCAGTTAATGTATTCTATGCTTCACCTATCATGTGTGTTAGTTACCATTTTGTCCTAGGCACATGTCGATGTGTGTGTGTGTGTGTGTGTGTGTGTGTGTTGGAATTAGTTCCCCATTTCTTTTCCATAATTGAATGTCCATTTAAAATATATATTTACATTCCTCTAGTGAATGTCACATAAACAAACCTTTACATTAAGACTCAGTTCAAAACAAATTTCTTAGTGATTGTGAAGGTGTGAGTTGCGTAACGACACGGCTTGAGTTGTGATCCGCCCAGCAGAGCGTAAGTTTACCCACAGCGTCGATACATAGCGACGCCACAAACTGCTGCTGCTTTATATTCAAAATATATGGAAACACCTGAGCTTTGGTCAGGAATGGCTACACGATGCATTGGGCTATATTTTGTGGGGCTGATGTCATGTTGTCACTGAAACACCGCCAATATGAGGTCTAGTTTCCACGGTCGTTTCACTGTCGTACGAGAACTGGTATGAGGTCAGTCACTGGTGTCTTCCTGAATCTTCAGTAAAGAAGAGTAAATAAAGTCATGGGTTAACCTCCACGCGTCACTCTGGGATGATATAAGAACATAAGAACATAAGAAAGAAGGAACACTGCAGAAGGCCTACTGGCCCATGCAAGGCAGTTCCATGTCACCCCCCAGCTTAGACCAATGACCCACCTAGTCAGGCGACATCCTCTGAAGGAAGGAGCATGGCATCAGACCTAGTAGCGCAAGCTAGTCAGGTCCAACTCACACCAACCAACAGCCACTAATGTATTTATCTAACCTATTTTTACTTTCCTCTTATAAGAGGAGTGTTAATGCGACATGACATCAGTGAATCCCTGGTGTTTGCCACACTATTTGCTCTAGCTGGCACTCAGTTGAACTGGTGCTCCCACAAGGTACTAAGTGGTCCCAAATTTTTTTAATACTGCGCACACTGAGGGCGCAGACCCATTCTCTCATGTCTAGGCGACTCTGGCCTATCGCACTAAATTTGAAGGAATGAAAAATAAAACGTAGATCTACGTTCGGAGCAGTATATCTACGTGTGGACAGTTTAAGGGTTAATATTGTAAGTGCTTTTGAATGTGTATTTTGGGGGGTCTGAAAGGACTAATCTAATTTACATTTTTCCTTAAGGGAACAAATTCGTTCAGTAATGGCACTTGAACAGCCTTCTGGAATGAATTATGACCGAAACTCGAGGGTCTACTGTACCTTGAAACTGAGCGCAAAGTAGTGAAAATGTTCGATTTTTGCCGATGTTCAAGAGTAAACAAATCACGCCATGTGTCCAATACACATCAATTGGTGAGTCTAATATTCTTGCACAAGTGTGCTGATATTATTTATACCATTTTTACAATGATGCAATAGTATACATAACAGAAAAACTTCTATTTTTTGTGAGAATAAAAAGTCAAAATTGAAAGCAAAAGTAATGTAAGAGGAGCCTGGAGACGTAACTAATGAACAGATAAAATGTTATTTTAGTGCCAGGAATGTCTGTCTCGTTTATTCTGGACCCTATTTTGAAATTGGCATCTTTTGAAATTTGTGTGAAATTGGCCAAATTGCCAATTTCGGACCACTTTATTGGGTAGTTCAAACTGGTAAATTGGCGGTTTCTTGTACTCATTTGATAGAACAAATGGAATTCTAGCGAAATAGCTAAAATTTTGGTAGACTGAAACATTAGAATTTGCCGAAAATAGGGCTCAAAGTGGGTGAAATTGCTGATGCGTAAACTTTGTCAATACCGCTAACTTTGCGAGAGCATAATTGTGTTAGTTTTTCATCAAATTTCATACGTTTGGTGTCATTATGATCAGAAAAGGATTCTCTATCATTTCGTAGGAAAAAATAATTTTTTTTCCGAAAAATTTGCAACCCTGAGAACGAGTTTGGGAGAGGGTTTCGTGACCCTGAAAGGGTTAATATAAAAGAATTCAAATAAATATTCTTAAGACACAATAATCCACAAGTCTTTGTTACAGTAAAGACTGACCAAAATCTCGGCTAATACAAGCTAACACCGTAAGTCGTGGATGAATAGACAATGTTTAAACCATACTAGGGACTTAACAAAAGCTCTTAAAGGTAGAATAACTTGCTCAAACCATACTAGGAACTTAAAGCCTCTTAAAGGTAGAATAACTCCCCAAGCAAACTCAGAAGAGAGCATATGACTGTTCTAGTAAGAGAAGAAACTACTCCTTGTCAGGAGAGGGTGTGTGAACCTACTGCCAATACCCAGGCGTAGTAGGCTCGTCAGGTCGGGTCACGTGACTTAGAGGGAGACCGGCCAGTACCTAAACAAGTAACCGGCACTCCAACTAGTGGTCTCCCACTCTGCGTAAACCACACATAATGAATGCCTAATGAATACAATTCAATACATTAACATTAACAAACAAAAATAAGAGGTAACATCCTAGTATCATGATACATGAGGTCAGATAATAATATAAAGTCGGAAATCTATACTTTAGCTATTAGTGTAGAAATCCGCTATATAATATTAAGTGAAACCTTGTAATGGAATATTACACTATGAAATGTTGGGCAAGGGCATAGTCCGCAACACCTCCCCCCTCACGACCGCAGGTCGCACCAGGAACTTTAATGATCAGAAAGTAAAGTCCACGGGACTTGTGGAGGAGTGGCCAAAAATGCATACAGCTACATAATTTGCAACTTGGCATCGTAGCTCAACACTCTTTCGCAAGGTCCGTTGGGAGTCCAATAGTTCCAGACATACTGTTAAAGTAAAAGAATCAGAGTTACTTCAGCTAGGCACAATCTTTAACTTCACTACTGCTAATATATCAAAGATAACATGAGTCAAATATAGAAAAAATGTAAAGAAAAAAAATTATCTGTTGAATACAAAATTTTAAATACAGTAGAACGTCATTTAGCACGATAGTTACGTTCCTGAAAAAGTCGTGTTAGATAATTTCGTGTTAAATAATTAAAAGAACTAATGGGAAAAATAGGGTTACGTTCCTGGGAGTCCCCAAAAAGCCAAACAAGTTTTATTTAGACCAACAGATCTTACATATATACAATAACTAGATGTATTTCAGCCGCTGCGTGTTAATACAAGGGTATCCGCGTATTACATAACTCCAGCCCCTTGCTATGAACACACCCGAAAGGAATAGTGCAGAATTTTGCGTAAGTTTCTAATGTAATTATATATTTGCAGTTATAATTTTAAGCAAATCAGGCGAGGTATTTACAAGTTATCACACGGACACAAATTTATCAATTTCTTCAATAATAATGACAAATTAGGACATAAAATGCACAAAATTATTCCAAGTCCTTCAATAACAAACAACAGCTCTAATACCAAGCTGAAGAGACATTTCCTTGTTATCTCAGAGAAACCAATTTCCTAAAATACACCAGTACAATAAGTTTAAAAACACTTTGAATGTTCATTATCGTTATCAGCGGAGAAGGAAAAATGCAAACACATGAGACATCCGGAAATTATAACATGAAAACCAGTATTTCATCTCCATAGTTTCCTCCATGAAAAAGAGCGAAGTGCGACCTACACAGCACAAAATCTACCCAAACTTTTCTCTAAGTAATGCAGATTGGTGTTTAACTTCTCCCAAAATATCACTCTGCTTCACACTCCTTTTTCCCAGGTGCATAAACAATAATAATAATAATAATATCTTTATTTACTACAAGTACATGTACAAGGTATACAGACCTAGCTGACATCAATGACATACTGCTATATAGAAAGAACCTTGTTATGCAGAGCATTTCCCGCAAATTAGGTCCTTGTCCCAGGATGCGACCCACACTAATAGGCTAACTCCTAGGTACCCATATTACTGATTGGTGAACAGAGACAACAGGTGTAAAGAAACACGCCCAATGTTTCTACCCGCGCTGGGAATCGAACGCAGACCCTCGCCGTATGAAGCGACAGCTTTAGCGATCAGATCACGGGGCACCATAACCAACTACTCCTTCCTCAGCGTTTACACTCTCAGATACTCCTTCCTCAGCATTAATACTCTCAGATACTCCTTCCTCAGCTCTAACTCCTTCCTCAGCTCTAACTCCTTCCTCAGCTCTAAAACTCTCAGATACTTCTGACTAAATCCAATTTATTTTACCCAATGAAGTTCTCTTACCACCTTCAGTTTTATTTCGCCAAGAACAAGGACATCCAACTACTTTTCATTCATAACATTGGCAATTATCATCTGTTCTACATCCACGTACACTGATATACATACATATCTATCTATCAATCTATTTGTGGAGAAATTTTCTCCAGAAGTGGGGGTACCAGCCCTTTCAGCCCTTTTCAGCCCTTTCAGCCCTGAGGGACGACCCTCTCAGAAAGGGCAATGGCGTCTTGTTTGCTTCCGCATCAAGTAATTACAAAAAGATGCTTTACCAGCGTGTACCATTCACAAGTCATGCACACCCTCTTGCCAGAGAGCACTGTTGCAACTAGCATGGTTAATGGGAGAAAACTGATCTCTTACGAGGACAGGAAAGGTACAGAAAACCCCCTGCCTCTCTTTATTCACATGTTGGACAATAATGGACTCTCAGTGATCAAGACATATCAAGAAATCAAGCATTGGTGTTGCAAATTGATGCAGTTTGGCAAAGGGAAAAACACTGGTGTCAGCGAATCCTTTATATGAAAGGAAGCCCAGGGCACGCCAGGGCGGCGAGAGGCGCCATAGGTTAGACTGATATAAACCACGGGACCAGGAACGTGTACGAGTGCAGTGACCTTCCAACAAAGGAACATTTACAGTGCACCCTCGACCTCTGACAGCACCCTCGACCTCTGACAATCTCCATTATCACAATATAAAAAGAAGTGTGCACAGCTTCTTATAGTGACATTATTGTGAGATGAACAAATAGACATGTATTGAAGAACGCATAGTGACAGTGCGAGTGCTACAACTTTCCAGACTGAGTGAAGGACGTGTGACATTCCTCAAAGACACTATTCTTCAAACTCGACACCGGATACCCGGGTGAATTAAGGGTCTGATACAAATACCCAGGTAAGTCTACTTAGACATTTTATTATTCCATTGACTGCGCAGTTAAGAACTCGTGTACGATCTAAGTAGATTACCATAAACCCGGTAACTGGTGGGCCATTGAACCCAAACAGGTGAACAACATCAGCACTCATTTCTGAGAAATGCTGATATAACACCCCTTTGGGGTAATCACATATTAATCTTATTTTTTCACACAGCCTTCAGGGAGTGAATACGACAACTCTTCAAGACACGACCTTGGAGGCAGCTGCAAGGGCGAGATTTGTTACTCAAGCAAAGTTACCATCTTCAGTTCACTTTATCTATTGACTTAGCTTGTCCCATTTCCCCTAAAGTTGTTTTTTATCCTGTTCGAATAACCAACTTTAGGGGAAATGGAAAAAAGAGGAGACGGAAACAAGAGGAGACGGAAACAAGATGAGACGGAAACAAGAGGAGACGGAAGCAAGAGGAGACGGAAACAAGAGGAGACGGAAACAAGAAGAGACGGAAACAAGAGGAGAAGGAAACAAGAGATGGAAACAAGAAGAGGCGGAAACAAGAAGAGACGGAAACAAGAGGAGACGGAAACAAGAGGAGATGGAAACAAGAAGAGACGGTAACAAGAAGAGACGGAAACAAGAGGAGATGGAAACACGAGGAGATGGAAAAGAGAAGAGAGATGAAACAAGAAGAGATGGAAGCAAGAGGAGACTGAAACAAGAGGAAATGGAAACAAGAGGAAATGGAAACAAGAGGAGATGGAAACAAGAGGAGATGGAAACAAGAGGACACTGAAACAAGAGGAAATGGAAACAAGAGATGATGGAAACAAGAAGAGATAGAAACAAGAAGAGACGGAAACAAGAAGACACGGAAACAAGAAGAGATGGAAACAAGAGGAGACAGAAACAAGAAGAGAGGGAAACAAGAGATGGAGTCAAGAAGAGACGGAAACAAGAGACAGACACAAGAGGAGACGGAAACGAGAGGAGACGGAAAAGAGAGGAGACGGAAACGAGAGGAGACGGAAACGAGAGGAGACGGAAACGAGAGGAGACGGAAACGAGAGGAGACGGAAACGAGAGGAGACGGAAACGAGAGGAAATGGAAACAAGATGAGACGGAAACAAGAGGAGACGGAAACAAGAGGAGACTGAAACAAGAGGAGACGGAAACAAAAAGAGATGGAAACAAAAAGTGATGGAAACAAGGGGAGACGGAAACGAGAGGAGACGGAAACAAGAGGAAATGGAAACAAGAGGAGACGGAAACAAGAGGAGACGGAAACAAGAGGAGACAGAAACAAGAGGAGATGAAAACAAGAGACGGAAACAATAAGAGACGGAAACAAGAAGAGAGGGAAACAAGAGGAGATGGAAACAAGAAGAGACGGAAACAAGAGGAGACAGAAACAAGAGAGGGAAACAAGAGATGGAGTCAAGAAGAGACGGAAACAAGAGACAGACACAAGAAGAGATGGAAACAAGAGGAGACGGAAACAAGAGGAGACGGAAACAAATGGAGACGGAAACGAGAGGAGACGGAAACGAGAGGAGACGGAAACGAGAGGAGACGGAAACAAGAAGAGACATAACTCTCTTTAATTTCTTGTCTTTTGTATTATATGTGGAAAATTTCATCTTTTTTTATTACTTTTGACATTTTCTGTTTTTTTTTAGTCAATTTTGTGAGAACTATGAGACGTTAGTACTTACAAGGATCCAGAAACATCGGTGTGAACTATGGGACGATAGTACTTACAAGGATCCAGAAACATCGGTGTGAACTATGGGACGATAGTACTTACATGGATCCAGAAACATCGGTGTGAACTATGGGACGTTAGTACTTACAAGGATCCAGAAACATCGGTGTGAACTATGGGACGATAGTACTTACAAGGAGCCAGAATCATCGGTGTGAACTATGAGACGTTAGTACTTACAAGGATCCAGAAACATCGGTGTGAACTATGGGACGATAGTACTTACAAGGAGCCAGAAACATCGGTGTGAACTATGGGACGATAGTACTTACAAGGATCCAGAAACATCGGTGTGAACTATGGGACGATAGTACTTACAAGGAGCCAGAAACATCGGTGTGAACTATGGGACGTTAGTACTTACAAGGAGCCAGAAACATCGGTGTGAACTATGAGACGTTAGTACTTACAAGGATCCAGAAACATCGGTGTGAACTATGGGACGATAGTACTTACAAGGATCCAGAAACATCGGTGTGAACTATGGTACGATAGTACTTACAAGGAGCCAGAAACATCGGTGTGAACTATGGGACGTTAGTACTTACAAGGAGCCAGAAACATCGGTGTGAACTATGAGACGTTAGTACTTACAAGGATCCAGAAACATCGGTGTGAACTATGGGACGATAGTACTTACAAGGAGTCAGAAACATCGGTGTGAACTATGGGACGTTAGTACTTACAAGGAGCCAGAAACATCGGTGTGAACTATGGGACGTTAGTACTTACAAGGAGCCAGAAACATCGGTGTAAACTATGGGACGTTAGTACTTACAAGGATCCAGAAACATCGGTGTGAACTATGGGACGTTAGTACTTACAAGGAGCCAGAAACATCGATGGGAACTATGGGACGTTAGTACTTACAAGGAGCCAGAAACATCGGTGTGAACTATGGGACGTTAGTACTTACAAGGATCCAGAAACATCGGTGGGAACTATGGGACGTTAGTACTTACAAGGAGCCAGAAACATCGGTGTGAACTATGAGACGTTAGTAATTACAAGGAACCAGAAACATCGGTGGGAACTATGAGACGTTAGTACTTACAAGGAGCCAGAAACATCGGTGAGAACTATGAGACGTTAGTACTTACAAGGAGCCAGAAACATCAGTGGGAACTATGGGACGTTAGTACTTACAAGGAGCCAGAAACATCGGTGGGAACTATGGGACGTTAGTACTTACAAGGAGCCAGAAACATCGGTGGGAACTATGAGACGTTAGTACTTACAAGGAGCCAGAAACATCGGTGTAAGATTGTCTATTTCTGCCTCCACTTAAGGTTCTCTTCAAAAGACACGGAATTAATAACTCATTAGAATAATTAACTCTTTACTTTTCTTGCATTTTCAAGTTTTTCATTTATTTCCAATCATATATATTTTGTGACAGTTCACTGAAGCTGCTTCAGTCAACCATTGTACGTTCCTTGCTGCTACTTGTGTACCTAACACGTTCCTACCTTGTACATTCCTTGCTGCTACCTGTGTACCTAACACGTTCCTACCTTGTACGTTCCTTGCTGTTACCTGTGTACCTAACACGTTCCTACCTTGTACGTTCCTTGCTGCTACCTGTGTACCTAACACGTTCCTACCTTGTACGTTCCTTGCTGCTACCTGTGTACCTAACACGTTCCTACCTTGTACGTTCCTTGCTGCTACCTGTGTACCTAACATGTTCGTACCTTGTACATTCCTTGCTGCTACCTGTGTTCCTAACAAGTTCCTACCTTGTAAATAACAAAAAAGGCACAATACCGTGACTGGAACAATACACACACAACCCGCATATATAAAAGAGAGGAGCTTACGACGACGTTTCGGCCCGACTTGGACCATTTACAAAGTCACACTAACACACTCCATTATTACCCCACTCTCTTGTACCCTCCCCTGTCTGCCTGCCTTTAAATACCCCTTTCACCGTCTCTGTGTGTTAGTGTGACTTTGTAAATGGTCCAAGTCGGGCCGAAACGTCGTCGTAAGCTCCTCTCTTTTATCCTACCTTGTACGTTCCTTGCTGCTACCTGTGTACCTAACAAGTTCCTACCTTGTACGTTCCTTGTTGCTACCTGTATACCTTACAAGCTTCTTGCCACCACCATTATACACAACTTATACCAACCTTAGCGTTGTCTTCCTCTCTAACTCAGTTCTTCTACAGTTCTTAAAAGTTATTTTCCTAATTAAGACCTGGGAGCTGACATCTAAATGTGAAGTGTAACGCAAAGTTTCCCCATTAGTGAGGATTTCCGCAACTATTATCAACAGTCACCAAGAGCACTGCAAGACCACCAAACTCAACACCCTTCTCCAGTAAGACTTTTATAACTTTCATTCAGTAGTACTCAGTGACACTGTCTTGTTTCACCGCCTGAGAAAACAGGTCCGCTGATATCCTTCATCACTCTCATTGTCTCATTCTCTTTCTCTCTCCCTCTCTCTCTCTCTCTCTCTCTCACTCTCTTACACAGGGTTGTACAAGTTTAGGTTAAGGTTCCTAACTTTATTTACAAGCTAACAGCTGTTGTCTACACCAACTCACACCACCTGACAGTGAACCAGACACTCACACAAGCTGGCAGTGAACCAGACACTCACACCACCTGACAGTGAACCCGACACTCACACAAGCTGTCTGTATACACTCATACTCTCTTGTCCATTCTGAGGTGAAAAAATATACTGTTATGAGTGAGTCTTTGTTCTGACTCAGTATTGCTGATTATTTAACTCTGTACATTCCTTGGTGAGGGGAATACTATCAAAGACAATACTATCAAAGACAATACTATCAAAGACAGTACTATCAAAGACAATACTGTCAAAGACAATAATATCAAAGACAATACTATCAAAGACAATACTATCAAAAACAATACTATCAAAAACAATACTATCAAATACAATACTATCAAATACAATACTATCAAATACAATACTATCAAAGACAATACTATCAAAGACAATACTATCAAAGGCAATACTATCGAAGACAATACTATCAAAGACAATACTATCAAAGACAATACTATCAAAGACAATACTATCAAAGACAATACTATCAAAGACAATACTATCAACACTATCGAAGACTATGCTATCAAAGACAATAACACCAATACTATCAATACAATCAAAGACAATACTATCAATACAATAACAAAAATACTATCAAAAACAATACTATCAAAGACAATACTAACAAAGGCAATATTATCAATGATAATACTAACAAAGGCAAAGGCAAACACCTCAGGTGTTTGCCTTTGTCTTGATAGCTTGGGATGTGCTGTCGCTTGTCTCCAGACATAAGTTATGATCACGTACAACGTTCATCCTTGTCTTGAGACATAAGTTACGATCACGTACAAAGTTCATCCTTGTCTTGAGACATAAGTTACTATCACGTACAACGTTGATCTTTGTCTTTAGACAAGGATTACCTAAAATCTGCGCAATAGAACCCGGTATGTATATACAAATGAATCCAGCTCCACTACACATCCTGTTCTTGTTATAGTTCCACTAGGGAGTGTCCTTGGCCCACTTCTCTTTCTCATTTACATCAATCACCTACCAAATTCATCTAATCTCCTTAAACCCATTTTATTTGCAATCACACTACTTATGTCTTCTCTGACCCAAACCCATCCATACTAACAGACACTGTAAATGCCAAACTGCTAAAAATATCTCTTTGGATGACTACCAACAAACTTACTCTCAATATAGACAAAACTTCAAATGTACAGCTAAACATATTGATAAATGATTCGCCCATTTCTAGACAGACAGATGGCAAATTTCTAAGTCTCCATCTTGAGTGCAGTTTCAAATTACAGACACACATGCAGCAAATTTCCAAGAAAGTCTCCAAAACAGTAGACATCCTTTCAAAGATATGGTACTATGTACTCCAATCAGCTCTTCTTGCTCTGTACCACTCTCTCATTTACCCTTACCTCACCTATCGTATTTGTGCATGGGGCTAAACCACAGCAAATCTCCTAAAGCCTTTAATAACCCAACAAAAGGCTGCTGTGAGATTGATTACTAACTCCTGCATTAGACAACACACTCCACCACTTTTCAAGTCTTAACTTGCTTAATATGCAAAGCATCCACACTTATTATTGTGCCTACTACACACACAGAACACTATACTCAAATATAAACCCTCCTCTCAAGCTCCTCCTTGATAACTATAACAGAACACACAGCCTTAATACGAGACACAAATCACTCTTCGATATCCCTCGTGTCCATCTCTCCCTATGCAAAAATGCTATGCACGTAAAGGGCCTGAAGATCTGGAATTCATTGCCAGAACACACTAAAGGACCCCTGTCTGCAAATCAGTTTAAGGTCCTACTAAGAACTCACCTCATCACTCAGAATTAACCAGACAAACCGTACCTAATACCCACCAGTTACTCAAAAGCTACTCATATTGTGCTGAGGATTGTTCAACCACTTACCCACTACTTCAAAATTATGTCTAAATTTCATTGTTTTAAATAGAACAAAATTGTAATTCATCATATTGTAAATTGTTTTAAACTGTTCTATTGTAATACTGTAATCTTTATAAACTATAATTCAATAGTGTAATTATTCTCTACTAGACTTATCAAAGCCAAGTATCATTACCTAATAAAATATTCAATTCTCTTGTACTCACTGTAACTTATCTAATGACCATTTGAACTATTATTGCCTTCCTGACCTTAAGTTAATATTTAAGTTTCCCGAAATGCTCTGCATACAAAGGGGCTTTTGGCATGTACACCCAACTATTATATTCCTCTGTACAACCATGTATCATGTCAAAATAAGCTTCTTATTCTTAAGTTACGATCACGTACAACGTTGATCCTTGTCTTGAGACGTAAGGTACTATCATGTACAACGTTGATCCTTGTCTTGAGACGTAAGTTACGATCACGTACAAGAGGCCTTGAAATTGTTTACAAAGGTTCGTGAAAGGGAAAAACTGCCTCTCACTCACTGTATCGACACTTAATATTTAAAACATATCTTCATTTTGTATTGTGTAATAATCAGCCATCTGCAGTAACTGTAATGTATGAAGTGCACCTAATATTTTTTCTTGTGAAACAACTCACAGGGTAAACATGGGGTGCACACTGACAGGGTGAACATGGGGTGCACATTGACAGGGTGAACATGGGGTGCACACTGACAGGGTGAACATGGGGTGCACATTGACAGGGTGAACATGGGGTGCACATTGACAGGGTGAACATGGGGTGCACACTGACAGGGTGAACATGGGGTGCACACTGACAGGGTGAACATGGGGTGCACACTCACAGGGTGAACATGGGGTGCACACTGACAGGGTGAACATGGGGTGCACACTCACAGGGTGAACATGGGGTGAACACTCACAGGGTGAACATGGGGTGCACACTCACAGGGTGAACATGGGGTGCACACTCACAGGGTGAACATGGGGTGCACACTCACAGGGTGAACATGGGGTGCACTCACAGGGTGAACATGGGGTGCACACTCACAGGGTGAACATGGGGTACACACTCACAGGGTGAACATAGGGTGTACACTCACAGGGTGAACATGGGGTGCACACTCACAGGGTGAACATGGGGTGCATAATAAACTAGCGACTCGCCGCTTATCAATATGATCGTAAGGTCCATTTTTGACTCAGGAACTCTGGCACTCCAGAACTCTGGCACTCTGGCACTCTGGCACTCTGGGACTCCGGAACGCTCTCACTCCGAAACTCTGGCACTCCAGGACTATAGAACTTTTGCACTCTGGAACTCTGACACTCAAGAACTCTGGAACTCCGGAACTCTTGAACTCTGGAACTCTTGACTCTACTGGAACTCTGGAACACTGGCACTTTGGAACTCCTCTGGTACTGTGGAACTCTGGTACTGTGGAACTCTGTAAAACAAAAAGTTTCACACTCTAGAATTCTTGCACTCTGGAACTCGTTGAGTTAATGGCTGGTTTTTGGTGAGGGGGCTGCTAGTAGTGTTTCCTAGTGTGGCTTGTTAGGGTGTGGTCAGGGGATTGTGGCATTGATTGGTATACTTATACCTGGTGATGGTTTCGGGGATAAACGCCCCTGGATCAACGCCCTGATCCATCACGTGGCCCGGTCTGTGACCAGGCCAGGGAGCAGGACAGGGAGCAGAACAGGGGGCAGGACAGAAGGCAGTACAGGGGGCAGGACAGTTAGCAAGACAGGGAACAGGAGAGTGGGCAGGACATGGAGAAGAACGAGGAGCAGGACATGGAGCAGGACAGAGGGCAGGACAGGGGGCAGAACAGGGAGCAGGACAGGTAGCAGGACAGGCGGCAGGAGAGGGGGCAGGACAGGAAGCAGGACAGCTAGCAGGACAGGGAGCAGGACGAAGAGCAGGACAGGGTGCAGGACAGGGGGACTGGGAGCAGGACAGGGAGCAGGACAGGGGACAGGACAGGGAGCAGGACAGAGGGCAGGACAGGGAGCAGGACAGAGGGCAGGACAGGGAGCAGGACAGGGAGAAGAACGAGGAGCAGGACAGGGGGCAGGACAGGAAATAGAACGAGGAGCAGGACAGGGAGCAGGACAGGGAGCAGGACAGGGGGCAGGACTGGGAGCAGAACAGGGAGCAGGACATGGGGCAGGACATGGGCAGACAAGGGCAGGACAGGGAGAAGAAGGAGGAGCACGATAAGGGTCAGGACTGGGAGCAGGACAGGAAGCAGGACAGGGGCAGGACAGGGCAGAACAGGAGCAGGACAGGGAGCAGGACAGGGCAGGACTGGGAGCAGAACAGGGAGCAGGACATGGGGCAGGACATGGGCAGGACAAGGGCAGGACAGGGAGAAGAAGGAGGAGCACGATAAGGGTCAGGACTGGGAGCAGGACAGGAAGCAGGACAGGGGGCAGGACAGGGGGCAGAACAGGGAGCAGGACAGGGGGCAGGACTAAAAGCAGGACAGGGAGAAGAACGAGGAGCAGGACAGGGGGCAGGACTGGTAGCAGGACGGGAAACACGGCACAGGCAGGTGGTAGACTCTGCCATCACGCTGGTGAGATCCCACCTTAGATGCCACGCGGTAACTCTCCATCGTGCTTCACCGCTAATGTTGTTGTGACTCCTGTGTTGAGATACATTATCTTCACCAGTAATACTACATTATCTTCACCAGTAATACTACATTATCTTCACCAGTAACACTACATTATCTTCACCAGTAATACTACATTCTCTTCACTAGTAACACTACATTATCTTCACCAGTAATACTACATTCTCTTCACCAGTAACACTACATTATCTTCACCAGTAACACTACATTATCTTCACCAGTAACACTACATTATCTTCACCAGTAACACTACATTATCTTCACCAGTAACACTACATTATCTTCACCAGTAATACTACATTATCTTCACCAGTAACACTACATTATCTTCACCAGTTATACTACATTCTCTTCACTAGTAACACTACATTATCTTCACCAGTAATACTACATTCTCTTCACCAGTAACACTACATTCTCTTCACCAGTAATACTACATTCTCTTCACTAGTAACACTACATTATCTTCACCAGTAACACTACATTATCTTCACCAGTAACACTACATTATCTTCACCAGTAATACTACATTCTCTTCACCAGTAACACTACATTCTCTTCACTAGTAACACTACATTATCTTCACCAGTAACACTACATTCTCTTCACCAGTAACACTACATTATCTTCACCAGTAACACTACATTTCTTCACCAGTAACACTACATTATCTTCACCAGTAATACTACATTCTCTTCCATGTAACACTACATTCTCTTCACCAGTAACACTACATTCTCTTCACCAGTAATAAACATTCTCTTCTAGTAGCACTACATTATCTTCGGTAATACTACATTCTCTTCACCAGTAACACTACATCTCTTCACCAGTAATACTACATTCCTCACTAGTAACACTACATTATCTTCACCAGTAAAACTACATTCCTTCACCAGTAACACTACATTCTCTTCACCAGTTATACTACATTCCCCTCACTAGTAACACTACATTATCTCACCAGTAATACTACATTCTCTTCACCAGTAACACTACATTCTTCACCAGTAATGCTACATTCTTTACTAGTAACACTACATTATCTTCACAGAATACTACACTCTCTCACCAGTAACACACATTCTCTTCACCAGTAATACTACATTTCTGTCTACTGTAACACTACAGTATCTTCACCAGAGATACATTCTCTTCACTAGCTAACAATACATTCTCTTCACCAGTAATACTACATTCTCTTCACTAGTAACACTACATTATCTTCACCAGTAATACTACATTCTCTTCACTAGTAACACTACATTCTCTTCACCAGTAATACTACATTCTCTTCACTAGTAACACTACATTATCTTCACCAGTAATACTACATTCTCTTCACTAGTAACACTACATTCTCTTCACCAGTAATACTACATTCTCTTCTCCCCGGTGGCCTGGTGGCTAAAACTCTCGCTTCACACACGGAGGGCCCGGGTTCGATTCCCGGCGAGTGGAAATAGTTACCTGGATGTTAGTCGACTGGTGTGGGTCGCATCCTGGGGGACAAGATTGAGGACCAATAAGAGAGACAGTCCTCGATGACGCACTGACTTTCTTGGGTTATCCTGCGTGGCTAACCCTCCGGGGTTAAAAATCCGAACGAAATCTTATCTTAAATCTTATCTTACCAGTAACACACCACATTCACTACAAGATCTACTTGCTGAAGTAACTACAGTGTACCTCTACGTTGTTATTATGTGATAGCTACATTGTGAGAACACTCTCAACATTAGATCCGCATTTTGAGAATCCCGGCAGTGCATGGCTACCCTATTCTGTAGACTAGGGTAGCCATGCTACCCTATTCTGTAGACTAGGGTAGCCATGCTACCCTATTCTGTAGACTAGGGTAGCCAGGCACTGCTGGCGTGCGGCTACCCAATTCTGCATGAGAATCAAATTTGTAGAAGAAGAGTTGTTAATGTCTGACTGTGACACCAGCTTTCCATCCCAGAGGATGAATTGCTTACACGAAATAAGACTTCAGACTGAGATGGGAGAGTTCAGTGATGTGATGAGGATACCTTGGCAATGTTGCACTGCGTTCAGTAGTTGCAACAACCTCAAATATTTCCTTCCAGCAGAGTTGGAGTTACTGTGAGGTGAGAATTGCCATCGTGAGGTGATGGTTACAGCAATGAGGTGAGGATGGAGGGAGAGGGTGTTGTTGGTAAAAGGTGACCCGTGGCTCCGATGGTAGCGCACTCACCTCACATACTGAGTGTTCACTGTTCGATCCCCAGCATTGATAGACACGTTGAGCATGTTACCTTACACCTGCTGCCCCTGTTCACTTAGCACTTAGTAGGAACCTGGATGTTGGTCGTTTGTTATGGGTGGCATCCTGGGGAGTGGTAGCATACCTTAGACAAGGCTGGACATATAACTGAGCTGAGGTAAGATAACAGCTCTAAGCCTCAAAAATTGATCTGTGCTAAAAAAGACAGAACATTGCATGGAACAATGACAGACAGAGCAGAGTGAAAATGGGGATAACGTTCGCTTTAAATTCATAGTCAATTTTGTAAGTTTTGCATCTGTCAGGGAAACGCCTTCCCCTGAACAAAATATTGATGGAAAAATTAATAAATAATAGTAAACCGAAGGATATTTATAATAAGATGGTTTTTCTGGATTTTAATATAAAATTAAATAGAAATAAAAAAAATATTCCGTTGTGGTTCAGGTCTGTTGGTGAGACAGGAGGTAATAACCGGAGAGGGGAGAATAGATGATGGTTGTCTCTCTGTAGGTGGTATGTCTTCGGAGTAGATGGTGACTCTCCTGGGACCACGAGGTTGAAATACCACACTGTAGGTATCAAAGGTAGATGAGATCTTCTGCAACACCTCTAACGCACACAAGTTAGAAACTAGAGAGGAGTTGTTGTGGAATTCCCGTTAAGTCCAGGGAAAATCTTGCTCGTAAGTCATGCGTCTGTCCTGGAGAACCAGTCCAGCGGCAGAGCTGATTCGGAGAAGAGTGAAGGTGAAGTGACTTTCCACTCCCCAACCGACCTGAACCACAACGGATATATTTCTTTTTTATTTCTATTTAATTTTATATTAAAATCCAGAAAAAACCATCTTATTATAAATATCCTTCGGTTTACTATTATTTATTAATTTTTCCATCAATATTTTGTTCAGGGGAAGGCGTTTCCCTGACAGCATCCAATATCAATTTTCAACAATTATCTTTTGAAATACATTGCCAATTAAAAGGCTATCATAGTTTACATTCCCATACAAGTCACTATTTAAAAATAATGATATTAGTTATCCCTGAAGAGGTGACCTTCGAGTGACTGACTATTTACATATTCTTCATAGTATTTTCAATGGTGGTGTGAGGTAACTAGCTCATGAGTCTTGCAACAATGGTAGTGTGAGGTACCTAGCTCATGAGTCTTGCAACAATAGTGGAGTGAGGTAACTAGCTCATGAGTCTTGCAACAATGGTGGTGTGAGGTACCTAGCTCATGAGTCTTGCAACAATGGTGGAGTGAGGTAACTAGCTCATGAGTCTTGCAACAATGGTGGTGTGAGGTACCTAGCTCATGAGTCTTGCAGCAATGTTGATGTGGGGTAACTACATCATGAGTCTTACAACAATGGTGGTGTGAGGTAACTAGCTCATGAGTATTGCAACAATGGTGGTGAGGTAACTAGCTCATGAGTCTTACAACAATGGTGGTGTGAGGTAACTAGCTCATGAGTCTTGCAACAATGGTGGTGTGAGGTAACTAGCTCATGAGTCTTGCAACAATGGTGGTGTGATGTAACTAGCTCATGAGTCTTGCAACAATGGTGGAGTGAGGTAACTAGCTCATGAGTCTTGCAACAATTGTG
>WNWK01026324.1:0-27518 GCA_009830355.1 Cherax destructor
AAGAACACCGTACCTATTGGTGTTATCCATTTCAAGTTATATAACTGGTCTAGAGTAGATGTGGTCTAGAGTGTGAGAATATCGAAGGGAGCCGTTTCAGCGACCAGGGAAGTGTTCTTGGCCCACTTCTCTTTCTCATTTACATTAACGACCTACCAAATGCATCTCAACTACTCAAACCCATACTATTTGCAGATGACACTACATACGTTATCTCGCACCCAAGCCCAGACATACTAGCCAACACTGTAAATACTGAATTGCAGAAAATATCTACCTGGATGATGACCAACAAACTTACTCTCAATATTGATAAAACCTATTTTATCCAGTTTGGGAACAGAGCTACAAACGCACCACTTAACATAATGATAAACGGGACCCCTATCACAAAACTCACAGAGGGAAAATTCTTAGGAATCCATCTTGACAGTGGCCTCAAATTTCAGACACATATACAACAAATTTCCAAGAAAGTCTCAAAGACCGTGGGAATACTATCCAAGATACGGTACTATGTTCCACAACCAGCTCTCCTTACCCTATATCACTCACTCATTTACCCTACCTCACCTATGGAATCTGCGCATGGGGCTCTACATCAATAACTCATCTCAGACCACTAATAACACAACAAAAGGCAGCAGTTAGAATGATAACACATTCACACTCCAGACAACATACTCCACCAATATTCAAAAACCTAAACTTACTCACCATACAAGACATCCATACTTTTTACTGTGCCTATTACATACATAGAACACTCTATGCAAATATTAACCCACCACTCAAACTTCTCCTTACCAATTTTAACAGGACACATGACCATAACACTAGACACAGATCACTCCTCGATGTTCCCCGTGTCCATCTAACACTATGTCTACCTGGAGTCTACCTGGAGAGAATTCCAGGGGTCAACGCCCCCGCGGCCCGGTCCGTGACCAGGCCTCTTGTTGGACCAGAGCCTGATTAACCAGGCTGTTACTGCTGGCCGCACGCAGTCCAACGTACGAACCACAGCCCGGCTGATCAGGTACCGACTTGAGGTGCCTGTCCAGTGCCTGCTTGAAGACAGCCAGGGGCTTGTTGGTAATCCCCCTGATGTATGCTGGGAGGCAGTTGAACAATCTTGGGCCCCTCACACTTATTGTGTTGTCCCTCAACGTGCTAGTGGCACCCCTGCTCTTCATTGGGGGAATGTTACATCGCCTGCCGAGTCTTTTGCTTTCGTAGGGAGGGATTTTTGTGTGCAAGTTTGGTACTAAGCCCTCGAGAATTTTCCATGTGTATATAATAATGTATCTCTCCCGCCTGCGTTCTAGAGAGTACAGGTTTAGGAACTTCAAGCGTTCCCAGTAGTTGAGGTGGTTTATCGCACTTATGCGTGCCGTGAAGGTTCTCTGCACATATAAAAGGCACGAAAATTTGGAATTCATTACCTGTCATTGCCAAAGAAACCCTGCCTGTACCCCAATTCAAAACGATGTTAAAAAAAACACCTTCTCGCCCAAACCTAAATGCTCAATATCAAACATTCCCAACAAAGTAGAATAATCACTTAAATGTAAAAACCTGATTAATCACTTAAATGTAAAAACCTGTTATGAATAATACATACTAAGCTAACTGTTTCTATAACATTTACATTATAATGACCACGTAAACTGTAACTGCAATGCAATTAATTGTTTTAAATTGTTATCTCACTCAATTAGCTGCATTGCTACAATTAATTGATATGTTCAACTTATATTCAAACTTTATAACTTAGATACACAATTATACTTATTTTATAAATTATCAACCATAATTTTTTTACCATGTAGTCTACTATTAAATAGTCCTAAGAATGCCCGCAATGCACAGCATATTAGGGGCTTTTGACATGTACATCTCATTCATACCTATGTATCATGTCTACCTATGTATCATTGTACCATGTCTAATTAAATATTATTATTATTATTATTATTATTATTATTATTATTATTATTATTATTATTATTATTATTATTATTATTATTATTATTATTATTATTATTATTATTATTATTATTATTATTATTATTATTAAGAATCTCAGGAAGAACTAATCACCATAAAAGAAATTGAAAAAAACAAACAAAATACTTCTTCTCCTACGCCAAATCTTAGGAAAAAACAACATCCAGTATTGGGCCCCTGCTTAGGCGAGATGGGACATACAGATGACAGCAAAGAAATGAGTGAGATACTAAAGTCCCAATACGACTCAGTGTTTAGTGAGCCGTTACCCAGACTAAGGGCCGATAATCTAAATGATTTTTTTTTGAATGAGACCCAAAATTTGGTCATCTCAAAAATCACTGATATTATCCTAACACCACAAGATTTTGAAAAGGCAATAAATGACATGCCCATGCACTCTGCCCCAGGCCCAGACTCATGGAACTCCGTGTTCATCAAGAACTGCAAGAAGCCCCTGTTATATGCCTTCAGCATTCTATGGAGAGGGAGCATGGATACAGGGGTCATCCCACTCTCACTAAAAACAACAGACATAGCCCCACTCCACGAAGGGGGCAGTAAAGCAATAGTAAAGAACTACAGACCGATAGCACTAACATCCCATATCATAAAAATCTTTGAAAGGGTTCTAAGAAGCAAGATCGTCAACCTCCTAGATACCCATCAGTTACACAACCCAGGGCAACACGGGTTTAGAGCAGGTCGCTCCTGCCTGTCCCAGCTACTGGACCACTATGACAAGGTCCTGGATGCTGTAGAGGATAAACAAAATACAGATGTAGTATACACAGACTTTGCAAAAGCTTTCGACAAATGTGACCATGATGTAATAGCGCACAAAATGCGTGATAAAGTAATAACAGAAAAAGTTCGTTGATGGATCTATAACTTCCTGACAAATAGAACACAAAGATTAATAGTAAACAGAGTAAAGTCCCAGGCAGCTACGGTGAAAAGCTCTGTTCCACAAGGGTCTTGTGGAACAGAGTACTGAGCCTTGTGACAAGGTTCAGTACTCGCTCCCATTCTATTCCTCATCCTCATTTCTGACATAGACAGAGATGTAAGCCATAGCTCCGTGTCTTCCTTTGTGGATGACACCCGGATTCCCATGGCAGTGACCTCCATCGAAGACACCTCAAGACTCCAAGCGGACATCAACCAAATCTTCAAATGGGCCACTCAAAACACTATGAAGTTTAACGAGGAGAAATTTCAACTACTCAGATATGGAAAACTTGAGGAAATTAAAAATGTATCAGGGTATATGACAAATTCTAACCATACAATAGAGTGAAAAAGAAATGTGAAGGATCTGGGAGTGATAATGTCAAAGGATCTCACCTTCAAAGTTTAGTTTGATATCTTTATTATGCACCCCATACCCATACTGTGGGCGGTAGTCAAAAGATTACAGAGGTACATAATGGGTCCAGGGACTGGACCCCAAAGTTATGATAGCTGAGCAAGTTACAAAGGTAATGAACTAACAAGCTTGTTGTTTGATATCTTTATTATGCACCCCATACCCATCCTGTGGGCGGTAGTCAAAAGATTACAGAGGTACATAATGGGTCCAGGGACTGGACCTCAAAGTTTGATAGCTGAGCAAGTTACAAAGGTAATGAACTCAGATGGTCACAATCATGACAAGTTACAAAGGTATTTGCAGATTACAGAGGTATATATAGGGTCCAGAGACTGGGCCCCAAAGTTTTGATAGCTGAACAAGGTACAATGGTAATTAATTCACTAGTTACAAAGTAATGAATCATGTAAGTAAATTTACTTACGTCTGTTCATGGTTGCACTCATGAACAAATTATAAAGCAATGAGCAATCTATTAGTCTACACCCAGCCACAACTGTAATGAGTTATTGGTGCAAATTTTAATTGTTGGGTCACACACACACACATATACATATACACATACATATATACACATACACACGCATACATGTATATACATACACACATACACATATGTACATACACACACACACACACACACGTGTCAATGCTTTATTTACAGGGAGCAAAGTCAGGGTATTTTTCCAGAATGGTCTGTAATATACCACTGTGGATAAAATACTTTGACATATCTTGAACATTTCTGAATGAGTAGTCTCTGAATTCATTAATTTTATTGCACTCCAGTACATAATGACGCAGGGTGTGACAATAATCCAACTGGCAAAGTTTACATCTTGTTTGGTCTACATCTGGTGGTGGTGATTTAACCTGCCAAAGATACTTGTAACCCAGCCGGAGGCGGGCGGTAGTGACATCCAAGAGTCTGCTTATTTTGTTGGATGCACCATAGACATGTGGCTCCTCCTGCATGATAGAATGATGATAGATGGACTGACTGGTGTCAAACTCCCTGAGTCTTAAGTCAATAAAATTCAGTTGAAGTTCTTTTCGTATTATTGTTCTCAAACTGCTAACTGACAAGCCAAGATTGTAATCTATCCCCTCTTTGAAAGCATAAAACTTAGCCAATTTATCAGTTCTATCATGCATCTGAAGACCAATGTGAGATGGAATCCACAGCATGTGCACTCTGACTCTACTATCCAGAATCCTACCATACCTGTGCCTGGCTTCTGACACGAGCATGCTACAAGTTATATACTTGATGAGTTGAGAGCATTTATGGATGACAGAGAATCAGTTACAATTAGAGAGTTAACCTTAGATACATGGACGCATTTGAGTGCAAGGAGTATGGCAAACAGTTCTGTCTGAAGGGTAGAGGCCCAGTTATTGATGCGTGCTCCAATTTCTTTAAGAGAGCCATCACTCTGTATGACAACAGCAGCACTACCAGCTGCACCAGTGGATTGGTGAACAGAACCATCAACGTAAATAATTTGTGAGAGAGTGTGCTGTTTGGCTAAATTATCAATACAGTTTAAGGCATCATGTTTGGCTTCAAGGCGAAGCTTTGGTTGTGATTTAAGAAGTAGTTTGGGGGGAAATGGAGGGATGGTAGTTTGGAATGGGGTAATATTCCATGGAGCGGAGAAGTGCCGCTGTTGCCTTACTTGCCACAGATCATGTATCTGATTCATGCGGAGGTCGGTTCCAGTTTTTTCGATCCATCTGGAGGGATGTTCACCAGTGCTGAGGAAAGTTTGGAGGGCTTCTGTGCATGGGTTTGAATGGGCTTGCCTGAGCATATTAACCCCAATTAGGATATTTCTTTCAGTAACACGATCTCTGATGCTTGGAATATCAAGTTCTTTCTGCATATTTAAAATTTTGGCACCTTCAAAGACCACAAGAATGTATCTACCGCATCTGCTAGGAAATTGATATGATGGATAATGAGAACCTTCAAAACATGGGACGCCAAGCCCATGATGATTCCCTTCAAATAGCTTGTTCTCTCTAGGCTGGAATACTGCTGCACACTAACTGCCCCCTTCAAGGCTGGTGACATTGCTGACCTGGAGAGTGTACAAAGAACTTTCACGGCACACATAAGTATGATAAGGCACCTAAATTACTGGGAACGGTTGAAGGTCCTTGATCTGTATTCCATGGAATGCAGGAGTGAGAGATACATGATAATATATACTTGGAAGGTCCTGGAGGGATTGGTACCAAATCTGCACTCGAAGGTCACTCCCTATGAAAGCAAAAGACTCGGCAGGAGAGGCAACATTTCCCCACTCGTGGGTGCCACGAGTATACCTGGAGAGAGTTCCAGGGGTCAACGCCCCTGCGGCCCGGTCTGTGACCAGGCCTCATGTTGGATCAGAGCCTGATTAACCAGGCTGTTACTGCTGGCCGCACGCAGTCCAACGTACGAACCACAGCCTGGCTGGTCAGGTACAGACTTTAGGTGCCTGTCTAGTGCCTGCTTGAAGACAGCCTGGGGTTTGTTGGTGATCCCCCTGATGTATGCTGGGAGGCAGTTGAACAGTCTTGGGCCCCTGACACTTATTGTGTTGTCTCTCAACGTGCTAGTGGCACCCCTGCTTTTCATTGGGGGATGTTACATCGCCTGCCGAGTCTTTTGCTTTCGTAGGGAGTGACTCTCGTGTGCAAGTTTGGTACTAATCCCTCGAGAATTTCCAAGTGTATATAAGAGTACATTGAGAGACAACAAAATAAGTGTCCGGGGCCCAAGACTGTTCAACTGCCTCCCAGCATACATACGGTGGTCTGGTGGCCAGAGCTCTCGCTTCACACACGGAGGGCCCGTGTTCAATTCCCGGAGGGTAGAAACATTAGGACGTGTTTTCTTACACCTGTTGTCATGTTCACCTAGCAGCAAATAGGTACCTGGGTTGTTAGTCGACTGGTGTGGGTCGCATCCTGGGGGACAAGATTAAGGACCCCAATGGAAATAAGACAGACAGTCCTCGATGACGCACTGACTTTCTTGGGTTATCCTGGGTGGCTAACCTTCCGGGGTTAAAAAAAAAATCCGAAGAAATCTTTACCCCTGGCTGTCTTCAAGATGGCACTGGACAGGCACCTAAAATTTGTACCTGACCAACCGGGCTGTGGTTCGTACGTTTTTGCGTGAGGCCAGCAGTAATAGCCTGGTTGATCATACCCTGATCCATCATGAGGCCTGGTCTCAGACCGAGCCGTGGGGGCGGTGACCCCCGAAACCCTCTCCAGGTAAACTCCAGGTCCAGGTATACACAAATAATTACATAAATTATCATACATAGTAGTATATGTGTAGATTACATAGATTAACCCAAAATAGTCAGACAAAGTTACTTATTTTCATTGGGGTCCTTGGATTACATCAGTACATTTTTACTGCCTCCTCTGTATTGGACTGAGGAAGCCTACTATGTAGGCGAAACGTTTCGATAAGGTACCAGACCATTGCACATGTGTCTTACGCATCTACTTGTAGGTATTATGTATAATTGTAATTACACATTGTAAACTATGTAGAGAATTAAATCCTTAATTATACTCCCCCTTCATAATATATTAGGCCTCCGTCAGGCATTTTCATAACATATTGAAACTCTGGAAGTCTGAATATAACTAACTCACGGATTATGAAACCAAGGACGTCTCATTGTATATACTATTTTAATCCGCGGATTATAAGACCGAAGAAATGTTCCAAATAAATAAAATATTAAGATACGGAGAATGTTTTAATACATGAAATATTAATGCTTGGTGTTGGGTTGAAGGGCTACGAGGGCTACTTTATTTTCACTCGGAGGAAACCATGCTAAATATTATTACCTTCGACACCGTTTACTAAAATAAAACCTTTGAAAAGTATTGATTATATATAAGCGTAAAATAATATTTAAGGCAATTGTCTTGTTTTTCCTATGAACATATAATTTCCTTCAGTTTTTTATTTAGGCCGTGAGAGCAGTGCATCTGAGGGAAGACTAATATGAGGAACATTCCCAGGAATTCCCACCATTTTACACTGTAATCAGTGACGCTATTGCAAAACTGCTAGTGGGGGCGCAGTGGTAGCTGCAGCAGGCGGAGAACAAAGGGAATAAAGTAGTAAGAGAGGAGAGGAGGGAGCGAGGAGAGGTGAGAGAGGAAGGATCATCCGCCGTCCTTGAGGTGGACATCATCACTATGGCCTTCACTGCTGCAGCCAAGATTATCACCACAATATTAGCTTCACCACGCACCTCACACCGCCTCTACACCACTCAACGCAAGGTTAGCTACCACCACCACCACTGTGTAGGTGGCTTCAGTGAAGCCTGGTGGTGACCAAGGTCGGGGAAGCCCCAAGCTGGTCCTGGCTGGCACTAGCTGGCCCTAGCTGGCACTGGGTGGCACTGGCTGGCTCTAGTTGGCACTGGCTGGCCCTAGCTGGCACTGGTTGAACCTGGCTGGCACTAGTTGGACCTGGCTGGCACTGGCTGGCCCTAGCGGGCACTGGCTGGCCCTAGCTGGCACTGGCTGGCCCTATCTGGCATTGGCTGGCCCTGGCTGGTCCTGGCTGGCCCTAGCTGGCACTTGTTGGACCTGGCTGGCACTGGTTGGACCTGACTGGCACTGGCTGGCCCTAGCTGGCACTGGCTGGCCCTAGCTGGCACTGGCTGGTCCTGGCTGGCACTGGCTGGCCCTAGCTGGCACTGGTTGGACCTGGCTGGCACTGGCTGAATCTGGCTGGTCCTGGCTGGCACTGGCTGGCCCTGGCTGAATCTGGCTGGCACTGGCTGACCCTGGCTGGCCCTGGCTAGTCCTGGTGCCACTCAACACTACTGCCACAAGCACTTACAATATTATACTTACATAATTGCATGATTTCCGGGGTGTTCGTTAACCGGGGTTCCACTGTATTTACATTATTTCTTATGGGAAATATTACTTTGGTTTTTGTCCTTTTCGGATTTAGACCGACCTTCTGGAACGGATTAAGTTCGAAATCCGGGGTTCCACTGTATGTACAGTGGACCCCCGGTTAGCGATATTAATCCGTCCCAGAGGGCTTATCTATAACCGAAAATATCGTTATCAGATTCGATTTTCCCCATAAGAAATAATGGAAATAAAATTAATCCGTTCCAGACTTCCAAAAGTAGTAAAATAAAATATTTTTTTACAACATAAGACATGCATTTACACACAGGTTTATGAGAAATAAAAAAATAATATAGTACAATAACATGTCACTTACATTTATTGAAGAGTTGTTGATGTGTGGAAGACGGGAGGAGGGGAAAGGATGGAGTAGTATGCTAGTGTTTGGAAGGGGAATCCCCTTCCATTAATACTGCAGGTGGCAAGTTCTTTTCTGGGGTTACTGGCCTTTTTTTTTTTAATGCCACTAGGACCAGGTTGAGAGTCACTGGTCCCCTCTCTCACAAAAAATCTGTCCAGGAAGCATGCCTGCATGCTACACTCCCTGCATGAATGCTACACTCCCTGCATGCCTGCTACACTCCCTGCATGAATGCTACACTCCCTGCATGAATGCTACACTCCCTGCATGAATGCTACACTCCCTGCATGAATGCTACACTCCCTGCATGAATGCTACACTCCCTGCATGAATGCTACACTCCCTGCATGAATGCTACACTCCCTGCATGAATGCTACACTCCCTGCATGCCTGCTACACTCCCTGCATGCTGCTACACTCCCTGCATGAATGCTACACTCCCTGCATGATGCTACACTCCCTGCATGAATGCTACACTCCCTGCATGAATGCTACACTCTCCTGCATGAATGCTACACTCCCTGCATGAATGCTACACTCCCTGCATGAATGCTACACTCCCTGCATGAATGCTACACTCCCTGCATGAATGCTACACTTCGCTACACTCCCTGCATGAATGCTACACTCCCTGCATGAATGCTACACTCCCTGCATGAATGCTACACTCCCTGCATGAATGCTATGAATGCGATGGTAGAATAGGCTTTACCATACAGCCTGGCCAGCTCAGTGATATGCACTCCACTTTCATATTTTGTTATCTCCTTCTTCAGTTCTACTGTATTTCTGAGCCTCTTTACCACAGGGAGCTTTCTTTGGACCCATGGTAGCTTATTTAGCAGTTGCAAGCACTAAAAACAGTGGAATAATGACAATATATGTACTGGTATGAATGCGTGGGTGGAGTGGGTGGTGGTCGCTCTCGCTTGTAAACAATAGCACACTGACGCTCCCTGGAGTGCCCGCCCAGCTGGGCCACGCGTACGCGTCCGGGACGAATATCGTAGACCGAGTAGATAATTGTAAACGGAGTCAATATTTTGACGTAAAAATGTATCGCTAACTGATTTTATCGGTATCCGACGCCATCGCTAACCGGGGGTACACTGTATAATGAATCCCGCTAAATGATCACATTAATCGAATTTGTATTATGCGAAGCTGTTATAACATATTAAGTATGGTAATTGGTCCCACTCTAATGTAAATACAGTATGCAATGAATTTTTTTTATATGCGTACAGTGGACCCCCAGCTAACGAACACCCCGGAAATCGTACAATTATGTAAGTATAATATTGTAAGTGCTTGTGGAAGTGTATTTTTGAGGGTCTGAAATAGACAACCTACGTTACATTATTTCTTAAGGGAAATTGCTGACCTGGAGAGTGCAAAAAGAACTTTCATGGCACATAAGTACGATAGGCACCTAAATTACGGGGAAAGCGGTTGAAGGCCCTTGATCTGTATTCCCTGGAGTGCAGGTGAGAGAATACATGATAATATACACTTTAAAAAGCCTAGAGGATTAGTACCAAACTTGCACACGAAAATCACTCCCTAAAAGCAAAAGACTTGGCAGGAGATGCAACATTCCCCGAAGAAAAGCAGGGGTACCATGAGTACACAATAAGTGCCCAGGGCCCCAAGATTGTTCAGCTTCCTCCCAGCATACATAATAGGGATTACCAATAGACCCTGACTGTCTTCAGAAGGGACTGGACAGGCACCTAAAGTCAGTACCCGACCAACCGGGCTGTGATTCGTTCGTCAGTGTGCGTGCAGCCAGCAGTAACAGCCTGGTTGATCAGACCCTGATCCACCATGATGCCTGGTCTCAGACCGAGCTGCGGGGGCATTGACCCCCGAAACCCTCTCCAGGTAAACTCCAGGTAAGTCATGGACATTTGTAGAGTTCAGTTCGTTGAAACCAAGCCTCCTTCCAATGACTCACGAAATCATAATAACACTGTTGCCAACAAACCACTGAACAGGTGGGGTTTGAATCCATGGACTCATTAGATAAATGCAAAGTTCTAAATATTGGACAGGACAATAACCATGCCACATATAAACTAAATAATGTAGATCTTAATACTACTAATTGCGAAAAGGATTTAGGAGTTCTGGTTAGCAGTAATCTAAAACCAAGACAGCAGTGCATAAGTGTTCGCAATAAAGCGAACAGAATCCTTGGCTTCATATCAAGAAGCATAAATAATAGAGTCCTCAGGTTGTTCTTCAACTCTATATATCCTTGGTTAGGCCTCATCTAGATTATGCTGCACAGTTTTGGTCACCGTATTACAGAATAGATATAAATGCTCTGGAAAACGTACAAAGGAGGATGACTAAGTTGATCCCATGTATCAGAAATCTTGCCTATGAGGATAGACTGAGGCCCTGAATCTGCCTCTCTAGAAAGGCGTAGAATTAGGGGGATATGATTGAGGTGTATAAATGGAAAACAGGAATAAATAAAGGGGATGTAAATAGCGTGCTAAAAATATCTAGTATTGACAGGACATGCAGCAATGGCTTTAAGTTGGATAATTCAGATTCAGGAAGGATATAGGAAGGCATTGGTTTGGTAATAGAGTTGTCGATGAGTGGAACAAACTCCGATTACAGTTATAGAGGCTAAAACGTTGTGTAGTTTTAAAAATAGGCTAGATAAATATATGAGTGGGTGCGGGTGGGTGTAAGTTGGTCCTGACTAGCTTGTGCTACTAGGTCAGATGCCGTGCTCCTTCCTTAAGTGAATGTAACCTGACCTGGCTGGGTCGGGGCATTGGCTTAAGCGGGTGGGAGACTTGGACCTGCCTCGCATGGGCCAGTAGGCCTGCTGCAGTGTTCCTTCTTTCTTATGTTCTTATGTTCTTATTTAAATGAATAGACTGATGTAGTGGTTGGAGAAGTGGCAGATGCAATTTAAACAACAAACAAAACAAACAAATTTTATTTCATTGCAGATTACATAGGTATCGGTAGTTACAATGTAAATTGAGTGCAAGGAGAGCCACTGACATGCCATGGCATTAGGGGCAGCTTATTCTAGTCCTTAAAAACTATGTACTTAATATTAGAGAAATTTATTGAGTTTATTCTAGTTAAAAATTATTTTCAAAATTACAATAGGATGAAATTTTACTGTTTAAATTATTATATAATGATATTAGATATTAGATTGTTACAGGTGTTAAGATTCTTGAATGATAATATGGAATTGAGATTATCTTAAGGAAAATAACATTGAGCATTTTTGACATTAACTTATAATATGAGTAAGGGTTAACATAATAGTAACATATTATTAAAAATTGAGATTATCGTATAGGAAAGTTTAAAGAGCATTTTTCAAAGTAGTTTATAGTATGATCATTTAGTTTTGGGTGAGTAGGTGGTTTTTTAGTTGAGTCTTAAATTAATTTTCAGACAAGATTATCTTAATATTTACTGGTAATGAATTCCCGATTCTGGGGCCCTTTATGTGCATAGAATTTTTTCATAGGTTGATATGAACACGGGGTATATCAAAAAGTGATCTGTGTCTTGTGTTGTGGTCATGGGTCCTATTAAAGTTGGTGAGGAGAGTTTTGAGCAGAGGGTTTATATTAGAGTGTAAAGTTTTATATATGTAGTAGGCACAAGAGTAAGTATGAATGTTCTTTACTGTGAGTGGTTTGAGACTTTTGAATATTGGTGGAGTATGCTGTCTAGAGTGGGAATTTGTTATCATTCTGACTGCGGCCTTTTGTTGTGTTATGCAAAGTTCTAAACATTGGACCGGAAAATAACCATGCCACATATAAACTAAATAATGTAGATCTTAATATTACTGATTGCAAAAAGGATTTGGGAGCTCTGGTTAGCAGTAATCTAAAACCAAGACCACACTGCATAAGTGTTCGCAATAAAGCGAACAGAATCCCTTTGGGTTCATATCAAGAAGCATAAATAATAGAAGTCCTCAGGTTGTTCTTCAACTCTATATGTATATCCTTGGTTTGGCCTCATCTAGATTATGCTGCACACTTTTGGTCACTGTATTACAGAATGAATATAAATGCTCTGGAAAATGTATAAAGGAGGATGACAAAGTTGATCCCATGTATCAGAAATCTTCCCTATGAGGATAGACTAAGGGCTGTGAATCTGCACTCTCTAGAAAGGCGTAGAATTAGGGGGATATGATTGAAGTGTATAAATGGAAAACAGGCATAAATAAAGGGGATGTAAATAGCGTGCTAAAATATCTAGCCTAGACAGGACTCGCAGCAATGGTTTTAAGTTTAAAAATACAGTGGAACCCCGAGTTTTGTCCTTAATCCATTCCAGGAGCTAGGCCTAAAGTCGAAACGGCCTAAAGTCGGAGCAATATTTCCCATAAGAAATAATGTAAATCCAGTTAATCCATTCCACCCAAAAAAATTCACAAAAATTCATTTTTTAAAGAATAAATATACAGTGGACCCCTGACTATCGGCCGGTCTGAGTATCGGCCGACTCGAGTCCGATCACTTTTTCGGCCCAATTTTTCCCCGATTATCAGCCCGCGTACCAGACCTGTTTGCCTCCCGCGCAGGCGTCGTGAGCCAGTCTAGCTTTGTTTACTTGACTCACGAAATCGTAATGACATGATTGCAAACAAACTATAGTTTGTTTGCAAACTATAGTTTGGGGTGGGGTTCGAACCCCACCTGTGGTATGGTTTAGCTTTGTTTACCATTGCCAGGATGTACCCAGCGTGCTCATTCAAACATTTCACAATAATTTTATTGTGTTTATTGATTGTCAATGTGAAATATAAGTCACCATGGGTCCAAAGAAGCTTCCTAGTGGCACCCTGTGGTAAAGAAAGTGAGGAACACCATCGAACTGAAGAAGGAGATAGTAGAAAATATGAGAGTGGCGTTCGTGTGTGGGAGCTTGCCAGGATGTACAACAAAAACAAATCTACTATCACCTCTATCCTGGCAAAGAGAAAAGAAATCAAGGAAGCTGATGTTGTGAAAGGTGTTGACATGTTTGCCAAAAATAGATCAAAAACAGTGGATGAGGTTGAGAAGTTGTTGGTGGTGTGGATCAATGAAAAACAGATAGCGGGTGATAGTGTTTCCATGGCAATAATTTGTGAAAAGGCAAGGCAGTTGCACGCAGATCTTGTCAAGTAAATGCCTGGAACCAGTGCTGATGTGAGTGATTTTAAGGCCAGCAAAGGCTGGTTTGACAGATTTAGGAAACGTAGTGGCAGACAGTGTTGTATGGCATGGTGAGGCAGCCAGTTCAGACAAACATGCTGCTGAAAAGTTTGTGACTGAATTTAAGGGGTTTGTAGACACTGAAAAATTCAGACCCCAACAAGTGTTTAATTGTGATGAAACAGGCTTCTTTTGGAAGAAAATGCCAAAGAGGACCTACATTTCTCAGGAGGAAAAGGCACTGCCAGGACACAAGCCTATGAAAGACAGGCTAACTCTCATGTTGTGTAGTAATGCTAGTGGGGATTTTAAAGTGAAGCCTTTACTGGTGTATCACTGAAAATCCCTGTGTGTTCAAGAAAAACAATGTCACCAAGAGTAAATTGTGTGTGCTTTGGAAGGCTAACACTATGGCATGGGTCACAAGGGAAATTTTCATAGAGTGGGTCCATCAAGTGTTTGGCCCCAGTGTGAAAAAATACCTACAGGAAAAGAAATTGGGACTCTAAGTGCCTCCTGGTACTGGACAATGCTCCTGCTCATCCTCACAACTTGGCAGACTTTTTGTATAATGAGTTCAGTTTCATCACAGTGAAGTTCTTGCCTCCTAACACCACTCCTCTCATCCAGCCCATGGACCAGCAGGTCATTTCTAACTTCAAAAAACTCTACACAAAAGCAGTGTTTCAAAAGTGCTTTGAAATGACCTCAGACACTGAGTTGACCCTAAGAGAGTTCTGGAGGAATCACTTCAGTATCTTCCATTGCATAAGCCTTATAGGTAAAGCTTGGGAGGGAGTGACTTCCAGGACTTTGAACTCTGCTTGGAGACAATTGTGGCCAGGTTGTGTCGAACAGAGGGATTTTGAAGGGTTTAAGGCTGACCCTGACCTTGACGACCCTGTGCC
This sequence comes from Cherax destructor, assembly GCA_009830355.1. Lineage (NCBI taxonomy): Eukaryota > Metazoa > Arthropoda > Malacostraca > Decapoda > Parastacidae > Cherax > Cherax destructor. The sequence goes on from WNWK01026324.1 coordinate 14,816, forward strand.
TGTTGTGGAAGGTATTGTGGCATTGGGCAAGTCCCTGGGGTTGGAGGTGAGTGGCGAGGATGTGGAAGAGTTGGTGGAGGACCACATGGTAGAGCTAACCACTGCAAGAGCTTCATCTGGAACAGCATCAGACCAGAGTAAAGGAAATTGCTTCACAGGAGGAGGAAGATAGACTGGAGGTGCCTCCTTCAGAGATTAAGGAGATTTGTTCAAAGTGGAATGATGTGCAGTGGTTTGTAGAGAAATATCACCCTGAGCAAGTTGAAATAAGCTATCTCTGCAACTAGTTCAGTGACAGAGCCATATTGCACTTCAGGAACATGTTAAAGAGGCGCCAGAAACAGAGGACTGTGGACAGTTATTTTGTGAGACAGGGGTCCAGTGACTCTCAAGCTGGTCCTAGTGTCATTAAAAGACCAAGAAGGGAAGTAACCTCAGATAGGGCTTTGATACCTGAAGTCCTTATGGAGGGGGATTCCCCTTCCAAACACTAAGCCTTCCCTCACTCCTCCCTATCTTCCAGATGCCAGCAAGTCTCTTCAATAAAGGTAAGTAAATGTTATTTTAAATGTAAATTTATAAATTTAATATGTGTTATTATTATGTGTTTTGTGTATGTAAAACTATAGTTATTCTTTAAAAAATGAATTTTTTGTGAATATTTTTGTGTGTCTGGAACGGATTAATTGTATTTACATTATTTCTTATGGGAAATAATGGTTCGACTTTTGGCCAGTTCGAGTTAAGGCCTAGCTCTTGGAACGGATTACGGCCAATACTCGGGGGTCCACTATAGTTTTACATACAGAAAACAATGAGAAATAAATATAAAGCACTAATTTTAATGGACAAATGAATGTTTAAATAAGTTTTACCTTTATTGAAGACTCTTGTTGGGATATGGAGAGGCAGGAGAGTTTGTTTGGAAACAGGCCAAGATATACTTAAATATGATGCTAATATCAACTCTGCGGCTTATTTATCTATCACAGTTCATCTAATATGACATAATCAACCATATTAATAACATAGAAACATGACATATACTCTAAAATGAATAAAATATGTCATTACGTACATCACGAGTGGTGTTGTGTTGCCTTACATAGTGGTGATGAAGGCAGCAGAGACGGCAGTGTTGTCAGTAGCCCTATATATCTCCAACAACATTGGAGGAATTAGTTTCATGCTGTCCTTGCTTTAGTACAGCCTCTCCTCACTTAACCCTTTCAGTGTTTTTGCCGTACTAGTACGGTTTATGCACCAGGGTTATTGACATACTAGTACGCCTAAGTTCTAGCGCCTGTAAATCAAGCGGAAACAGGCTGGTAGGCCTAGATGTGAGAGAATGGGTCTGTGCAGTCAGTGTGCACAGTATAAAAAAAAATCATGCACCACACAGTGCATAATGAGGACAAAAAAACTCCAACCGTGTTTTTGGATTAAAACAGCGACTTTGCAGTCTATTTTCGTATGGTATTTATGGTTGTATTCTCGTTTTCTTGGTCTCATTTGATAGAATGGAAGATATATTACAGAAATAGAGATAATTTTGATTGGTTTCACAATGACAAGTACCTTGAAACTGAGCGCAAAGTAGCGAATATGTTCGATTTTTGCCAATGTTCAAGAGTAAACAAATCACGCCATGCGTCCAATGCACATCAACTGGTGAGTCTAATATTCTTGCACAAGTGCGCTGATATTATTTATACCGTTTTTACAATGATGCAGTAGTATACATAACAGAAAATCTGTTTTGTATACGAGAATAAAAATTCAAAATGGAAAGCAAAAACTAAGGAAAGAGGGGCCTGGAGACGTGACTAATGAACAGATAAAATGTTATTTTAGTGCCAGGAATGTCTGTCTCGTTTATTCTGGACCCTATTTTAAAATTGGCATCTTTTGAAATTTGTGTGAAATTGGCCAAATTGCTAATTTCTGACCACTTTATTGGGTAGTTGAAATCGGTAAATTGGCGGTTTCTTGTACTCATTTGATAGAACAAATGGAATTCTAGCGAAATAGCTATAATTTTAGTAGACTGAAACATTGGAATTAGCCGAAAATAGGACTCAAAGTGGGCGAAATCGCTGATGCGTAAATAGCGGCATGCTGCTAACTTCGCGAGAGCATAATTCCATTAGTTTTCCATCAAATTTCATAGTTTTGGTGTCATTATTATCGGAAAAAGATTCTCTATCATTTCATAAGAAAAAATAATTTTTTCTTCCGAAAAATTTTCGACGCTGAGAACGAGTTTTTGAGAGGGCCTCTCGACCCTGAAAGGGTTAACGACGGAGATAGGGACCTAAGACCCCGTCAGTAAACGAATTTGTCACTAAACGAGGAGCATACTATAATTGTAGTGGATTTGCATCAACTACAGTGGAACCCCGGTTTACGATTTTAATCCGTCAGAGAGGGCATATTTTAAGGCGAAACAATCGTAAAACGAATCAATTTTCCCCATAAGAAATAATGGAAATAAATTTAATCCGTCCAAGACTTCCAAAAGTAGTTAAATAAAATATTTTTTAGAACTTTTGGACATTAAATAATACACAATTTAATAAAGAATACATAAATACATGCAAATATTATACAATAACATGTCACTTACATTTATTGAAGAGTTGTTGATGTGTGGAGGACGGGAGGAGGGGAGAAGGTGGAGTAGTATGCTAGTGTTTGGAAGGGGAATCCCCTTCCATTAACACTGCAGGTGGTAAGTTCTTTTCTGGGGTTACTTCCTTTTTCTTTGAATGCCACTAGGACCAGCTTGAGAGTCACTAGACCTCTTTCTAACAACAAATTTGTCCAGGGAGATCTGTGTCTGGCGATTCTTTAACACATCCCTGAAATGACACACCACTGTGTCATTGTACAGGTTGCCAGCACGGCCTGCAACAGCATGGTTAGGGTGATATTCATCCATAAATGCTTGCACATCACTCCATTTGGCACAGATCTCCCTAATCCTTGAAGAAGGCACATTCTTCCATTTTTGTTCCACCTCCACCTCCTCCTCTGAACCATTGTCCTGACCTCTGCTCTCTTGTTCCAGTTGCTGTTGAAGCTCTTGCAGATCTTCAGTGGTTAGCTCTTCCTTGTGCTCCTCCACCAACTGTTCCACATCGTCACCACTCACCTCTAACCCCAAAGACTTGCCCAATTCCACAATTTCTTCCAAAACAGGCTCAGGCTCAGGCTCAGGCTCAGGGTTCTGAGGCTCAGCCCCAAAACCTTCAAAATCCCTCCCTAGGACACAGTCTGGCCACAATTTTCTCCAGGCAGAGTTCAAAGTCCTGGTAGTCACTCCTCCCAAGCCTTACCTATAAGGTGTACACAATGCAGCATATGGAAATGGTTTTCCAAAATTCTCTTAGGGTTATGTTCATGTCTGTGGTCACATCAAAGCACTTTTGAAACATTGCTTTGGTATAGAGTTTTTAAAGTTGGAAATGACCTGCTGGTCCATGGGCTGGAGGAGAGGAGTGGTATTAGGGGCAAGAACTTCACTTTGATGAATTTAAACTCCTCCACAATTTTCTCTACCAAGTTTGGAGGATGACAAGGAGCATTGTCCATTATCAGGAGGCACTTAAGTGGCAAATTATTGTCCAATAGATATTTCTTCACACTGGGGCCAAACACTTCATTGAACCAATCTAAGAAAATGTCCTTTGTGACCCAAGCCTTTTGTTAGACTTCCACATCACACACAAGTTAGACTTGCTGACACCGCATCTGCCAAACACTCGGGATTTTCAAAAGATACACTAGTAAAGGCTTCACTTTGCAATCACCACTTGCATTGGCACAAAGCATCAACGTTAGCCTGTCTTTCATAGGCTTATGTCCTGGCTGTGCCTTTTCCTCCTGAGTAATGTAGGTCCTGTTGGGCATTTTCTTCCAAAACAGGCCTGTTTCATCACAATTAAACACTTGTTGGGGGAGGAATTGTTCAGCCTCTAGGTACTCCTGGAATTCAGGAACATATTTTTCAGCCGCACTTTTGTCAGAACTGGCTCCCTCACCATGCCTCACAACACTATGTATGCCACTTCGATTCTTAAATTTGTAAAACCAGCCTCTGCTGGCTTTAAATTCGCTCACTTCAGCACTCGTTGCAGGCATTTTCTTAAGGAGATCATCATGCAACTGCCTTGCTTTTTCACATATTATTCCCTCCGAAACAGTATCTCCTGCTAACTGTTTCGTTGATCCACACCAACAACAACCTTTCCACATTTTCCACCACTTGTGGTCTCTGTTTTGTGATCACAGATGCACCTTTTGCAACAACAGCTTCCTTGATTTTACTTGAATATTTCTTATCCACAATGGTAGCGATGGTAGAATAGGGTTTACCATACAGCCTGGCTAGCTCACTGATACGCACTCCACTTTCATATTTTTCTATTATCTCCTTCTTCACTTCTATCGTACATATATTTCTGTTCCTCTTTGCCACAGGCTTAGCACTAGGATCTTTCCTTGGACCCATGGTAGCTTATTTAGCAGTTGCAAGCACTAAAAACAGCAGTGGAATAATGACAATATACTGGTATGAATGCGTGGGTGTGGGTGGGTGGTCGCTCTCGCTTGTAAACAATAGCACTGACGCTCCCTGGAGTGCGCGCTCAGCTGGGCGCCAAGCGGACAGGTCCGGTACGAATGTCGGTAAACGAAGCAAACATCGTAAACCACAAACAAATTTCTTACGTTATAAATATCGGTTACCGAAAATAACGTAAGGTGATAACATCGTAAACCGGGGTTCCACTGTATCTTTGATATTGTTTTAATGTCGCCTTTGCACCATTTATAACATTTCTGTTATATTTTTAAATGTTTATACAGCAGTGTACTGTATATTTAAATAAACAGAATTGAGGAAATCAGCTCAAATATACATTATTTAGGTATAAATACTGGTCAGAGAGCCCGTTATAAGTCTGAGGTGTCGGTAAACGAGTAAGTCACTAAGTGAGGAGAGGCTGTATTGTGTTTAGTATCGTGTTTCTCACTTTCTTTACCAACGGGCTGGCACTAGGAAGTTTCTTTGGGCCCATGGTTAATTATGTAGCAGTCGCACTCAATCAACAAGCACCAAACAACGAATTATATTGTGAAATGTTTGGATGAACGCGGAGGTTAATGTTCACTGAGGATAAACAAAGCCAGACTAACTTATGACGCATGTGCGGATAGGTCTGGTATGAGGGCTGAAACACGGGGCACAGCGTGAAACTTGGGACAAAATTCAGCCGAAAAAAGCGCTCGAAACTCGAAGCGGCCGAAACTCAGGGTTCCACTATAATACATAATAATAATATCTTTATTTACTACAAGTACATGTACAAGGTATACAGGCCTAGCTGAAATCAATGGCATACTATTACAGTGGACCCCCGGTTAATGGCCATAATTCATTCCAGAATGCTGTTCAAGTGCCGTTACCGAACGAATTTATTAACATAAGGAATAATGTAAATTTGATTAGTCCTTTTGGACCCCCAAACATACACTTACAAAAGCACTTACAAAAATACACTTATATAATTGTTAGTGTTTGGAGCAAATTAGGTCAGTTTTGTCCCAGGATGCAACCCACACCAGTTAACTAACACCCAGGTACCAATTTTACACTGATGGGTGAACAGGGACAGCAGGTGTCTTATGGAAACATGTCCCTAATGTTTTCCAGCCGTACAGGAGGACATTCGAACTCCGGACCTCAGTGTGTGAGCTGAGTGCGTTAGCGATCGAGCTATGGGACAAATTCAGATTCAGGAAGGATATGGGAAAGCACTGGTTTGGTAATAGAGTTGTGGATAAGTGGAACAAACTCCCGAGTACAGTTATAGAGGCTGAAATGTTGTGTAGTTTTAAAAATAGGTTAGGTAAATACATGGGTGGGTGTGAGTTGGACCTGACTAGCTTGTGCTACTAGGTCAGATGCCGTGCTCCTTCCTTAACCCTTTCAGGGTTATTGACGTACTAGTACGGCTTACGCCCTGGGGTTATTGACGTACTAGTACGCCTAAATTCTAGCGCCCTCAAATCAAGCAGAAACAGGCTGTTAGGCCTATATGTGATAGAATGGGTCTGTGCGGTCAGTGTGCGCAGTATAAAAAAATTCCTGCACCACACAGTGCATAATGAGGAAAAAAAACTCTGACCGTGTTTTTGGTTTAAAACAGCGACTTTGCAGTCTATTTTCGTATGGTATTTATTGATGTATTCTCGTTTTCTTGGTCTCATTTGATAGACTGGAAGATATATTACAGAAATAGAGATGATTTTGATTGGTTTGACAAAGACAAGTACCTTGAAATTGAGCTCAAAGTAGCGAAAATGTTCGATTTTTGACGATGTTCAAGAGTAAACAAATCACACCATGCATCCAATACACATCAACTGGCGAGTCTAATATTCATGCACAAGTGCTCTAATATTATTTATACCATTTATACAATGATGCAGTTGTATACATAACAGTAAATCTTCTATTTTTTTGTGAGAATAAAAATTCAAAAGCAAAAGTAATGTAAGAGGGGCCTGGAAACGTGACTAATGAACAGAGAAGACGTTATTTTAGTGCCAGGAATGTCTGCCTTGTTTATTCTGGACCCTATTTTGAAATTGGCATCGTTTGAAATTTGTGTGAAATTGGCCAAATTGCCATTTTCTGACCACTATTTTGGGTAGTTGTAATAGGTAAATAGGCGGTTTCGTGTACTCAATCGATAGAAGAAATGGAGTTCTAGCGAAATAGCTATAATTTTAGTTGCCTGAAACATTGGAATTTGCCGAAAATAGGGCCCAAAGTGGGCGAAATCGCCGATGCGTAAGTGTCATGGCTGCCGCTAACTTGGCGAAAGCATAATTCCGTTAGTTTTCGATCAAATTTCATAATGTTTGTGGCGTTATGATCGGAAAAAGATTCTCTATCATTTCATAAGAAAAAATAATTTTTTTTTTTAAATTCTTGGACCCTGAGAACGAGTTTCGGAGACCCCCCTTGGACCCTGAAAGGGTTAAGTGAATGTGACCTGACCTAACTAGGTTAGAGCATTGGCTTAAGCCAGTAGGAGACTTGGACCTGCCTCGCATGGGCCAGTAGGCCTGCTGCAGTGTTCCTTCTTATGTTCTTATTTGCCATGGGTTCAAACCCCACCAGTTCTGTGGTTTGGTTTGCCTTCAAATGTCTTATTTCTTCAACAGCAGCTTGCTCTTGCAGCACTTCTTTATCTGCATTGGCAGACTCGCCAGTAATTTTAACAATATGAAATCGAATTAGATTTCTAGAAATGGACAGACCAATCATTTCTTGCAATAACAGTTTCTTTAGTTTCTGCATGAACTCTCTTTTTCTTTCACTGCTATAGAGAGACTCAAAGCTTTTGTTTGATAAGAAATACTCCATTTTTATAATTTTAATGCTTCTATTTCTAGTACAGTGGTACCCCGACTTACGATATTTTTTCATTCCAGAATGCTGTTCAAGTGCCATTACCAAACGAATTTATCTCCATAAGAAATGATGTAAAATAGACTAGTCCTTTTAGACCCCCAAAATTACACTTACAAAAGCATTTAAAAAAATCAACTTACATAAAAGGGTGTGTTTGGGGACCATCGTAAGTCGGGGTACCACTGTAGTTGTTTGCAAGTACCAAGAAGCTGATATAACTGTACCTTTTTCTTTTATTTCATGAGGGTGTTTTATATTACATGCTGTAGATTCGTGCATTACAACATCTCAGCCTATTTTAGAAAGCAGGGTGGGCTGTAAACTTGTACTAATCGAATTTTGACTTATATTAAATAAGGTTTGGTATCATTTTATAATTTGTACTGAATTGAATTTCATACTATTCATATTTGTACTAATCGAGGCTTTGCTGTACTGTATGCTGTGCATATATGGTACTTGTTCGCTATAGTATGCTAAATGACCTGATTTAATATGCTCAAAATTCCTTGCTGTTGCTTCTAGTGTCTTGTGATATACCTACTTCATGGATAATTACTGTCACTAGTGACAAAATTTTGCTCAGGAAAGAAATTTTGACCACAGCTTTCAGTATCACATTGTAGAGTGGAGCAGCGTGATTTGACAGGGATGCATATTCTTGGTACAGTGGACCCTCGCTATTCGAACACTCCAAAACTCACCCTTTTATGTAATTTTATTATTGTAAGTGCTTTTATAAGTGCATTTTTGGGGGTCTAAAATGGACTAATCTAATTACATCATTCCTTAACCCTTTGACTGTTTCGGTCGTATATATACGTCTTACGAGCCACTGTTTCGGACGTATTAATACGCATAAATTCTAGCAGCCTCAAATCAAGTGGGAGAAAGCTGGTAGGCCCACATGTGAGAGAATGGGTCTGTGTGGTCAGTGTGCGCAGTATAAAAAAAATCGGGCAGCCAGTGGTGCATTGTGGGAAAGCCATTTCAGTAGTCCATGTTCAGCATGCCTAGCGGTAAGAAATACCAGACTCCTCGGCGAATCTGGGACTCTTCTCTTCCCCAGTGATAGCTCTAACACAGATGGAAGTGTCTCTGAAGATGAATTTCATGGTTTTGAGGAGTTTGTGACCGAAAGCAATGCAATGGATACCAGAAGGAAGGAAGGAAGAAAGAAAGAAAGTAAGGAAGGAAGGAAGGAAGAGATGAGAAGAAGGAAGGAAGGAAGAAGGAAGGAAGGAGGAAAGAAGAAAGGAAGGAAGAAAGAAAGAAAGGAAGGAGAGATGTGAGGAAAGAAGGAACAAAAGAAGTAAGAAAGGAAGGAAGAAAAAAAGGAAGGAATGAAGGAAGAAAGGAAGGCAGGAAGGAAGAGATGAGAGGAAGGAGGGAAGAGATGAAAGGAAGGAAGGAAGAGATGAGAGGAAGGAAGGAAGGAAATAAGTAAGTCCCAGACTATTCAACATCTTACCAGAATATATTCGAAACACGGCTGGAACCAGTGTAGAAGCCTTCAAGAGGAAACTGGACAAGTATCTTCACCAGGTGCCAGATCAACCAGGCTGTGATGGATATGTGGGGCAGCGGGCCTCCAGCAGCAACAGCCTGGTTGACCAGGCAAGCACCAGACGAGCCTGGCCCATGGCCGGGCTCAGAGAGTAGATAAACTCTCGAAACTCTTCAAAGGTATATCAAAGGCAAAGGTAAGGAAGGAATGAAGGAAGAAAGGAAGCTAGGAAGGAGGTTGTGGGGAAGAAGACATGGGTCCCCTTTTGTGTTGACAGGTTGACAGCAGTGAGGGTGGTGAGTAATGGTATAATATGTCATTTTGACAGCTGCCTTACCCTGACTCAGCAAATGTAGGTGTCCACACACACACACACAGCTTCAAGTGGTAAGGGAAGTTGATGGAAAGTGTCCAGTCATTATATATGTGTATATATATAAACTCAGATCAATAGTAATAAAGAATTTTTTGCATTGTTGTTTTGTGTAAACAAGTTCTGTAAACAATATAATAATTATAATGTTTGTGCAGTTATTGTGTTGCATACAACGAGTGTATATATGTACACAGCACCTTACTTTGGTCTCACAGGCCACATAAGTTACTTGGAAAAAAAAATATTGGAAAATACAAGAAACCTTCGAATGGGAGTAAATATAAGTGTACCAGTGAGCGGCATGCGCCACTGTTGCCATACGTGGCTCATTTTCTGCCAACTTTATGCCTCCATATCTCCGTAAGTATTGATTGCAAAAAAAATTTTTAGGATAAAAACAATTAGAAAAATAATCTTAACATTTTGATAAGAAAAAATATTTTTTTTTTTTTTAATATTTTGTGATAACAGGAGAGCACTCAGGATTGGGGGTTGCGACAGTTAAAGGGTTAAGGGAATAAATTTATTTGGTAACAGCACTTGAACAGCATTCTGGAATGAGGGTGAGTTTTGGAGTGTTCGAATAGCGAGGGTCCACTGTATATTGATAAACACATCTTGTAGGTGCTGATAGGGATAATTATGAGGGTGATACTGGCAAATTAAAACAAATTCCTGCAAGAACTTAATTACGTGGGTTAAGTTCCAAGAGGTTTCTACAAATTCAGAATTTGTGAATATTAGCTACTAAATTATGTCTGGATAATAAATTTTATTTCAAATTTGGACTCATTTTGTTTTAGTTAACCCCGATGTAATGGACTAATGGGGAAAGGGGAGAAGAACTGTCAGTGTCTCTCTCAAATCAGAGCAATTATAAAAGAAAATAGCAGGAAAGCCTTTAAGTACTCTACTGGATACCTGATATAACACTATGCACAATTTACCATTTGCTGTGTATTGCAATAAACATTGAAAATAAGAGATAAAAATACAATTTATCTAGTGTATTTTGGCCTTTATTTTAACCCTTTGGGGGTCGGTGCCGTACTAGTACGTTTTACGAGCAGGGGTTGGTACCGTACTAGTATGCCCAAATTCTAGCGGCCTCAATTTAAGCAGAAAACGTCTGGTAGGCATACATATGAAAGAATGGGTCTATGTAGTCAGTGTGCGCAGTATAAAAAAAATCCTGCAGTACACACTGCATAATGAGAGAAAAAAAACTCTGACCGTTTTTTTCGATTAAAACAGCGTCTTTGCAGTCGATTTTCGTATGGTATTTATTGATGTATTCTCGTTTTCTTGGTCTCATTTGATAGAATGGAAGATATATTACAGAAATAGAGATGATTTTGATTGGTATGACAATGATAAGTACCTTGAAATTGAGCTCAAAGTAGCGAAAATGTTCGATTTTTGACGATGTTCAAGAGTAAACAAATCACACCATGCCTCCAATACATGTCAACTGGCGAGTCTTATATTCATGCACAAGTGCTCTGATATTATTTATACCATTTTTACAATGATGCAGTTGTATACATAACAGTAAATCTTCTATTTTTTGTGAGAGTAAAAATTCAAAATGAAAAGCAAAAGTAATGGAACAGGGGCCTGGAGACGTGACTAATGAACAGAGAACATGTTATTTTAGTGCCAGGAATGTATGCCTTGTTTACTCTGGACCCTATTTTAAAATTGGCATCGTTTGAAATTTGTGTGAAATTGGAAAATTGCCATTTTCTGACCACTATTTTGGGTAGATGAAATTGGTAAATAGGCGGTTTCTTGTACTCAATCGATAGAAGAAATAGAGTTCTAGCGAAATAGCTATAATTTTTGGAGACTGATACATTGGAATTTGTCGAAAATGGGCTCAAAGTGGGCAAAATCGCCGATGCGTAAGTGTCATGGCTACCGCTAACTTCGCGAAAGCATAATTCCGTTAGTTTTCGATCAAATTTCATAATTTTGGTGGCGTTATGATCGGAAAAAGATTATCATTTCATAAGAAAAAATTAATTTTTTTTTTTCCAAAAAAAATTTCGACCTTAGGAACACTTTCCTGAGAAGGCCTGTCGACCCCCAAAGGGTTAAAAGTGTAATATAGAGGTTCATTATATTGAGGTCCATTATATTGAGGCCCATTATATTGAGAGTTTAGTGTATGAATTTAATCTGGTTAATATTGGCATTCATAAGAAAAAAGTTCAGAATTTTCAATACAGCATGGTGCAGCAGTGAACTGTTCTTCCTTCCTTCCAGAAGTGAGAACCATGGGTGTAAAGTTAGGAGAAAAATCTTCTACTTTACTAATCTCGTCAGGTTTACCACTTAACCCTTTCAGGGTCCAAGGGGGGTCTCCGAAACTCGTTCTCATTGTCCAAGAATTTAAAAAAAAAAATATATTTTTTCTTATGAAATGATAGAGAATCTTTTTCTGATCATAACGCCACAAAAATTATGAAATTTGACTGAAAACTAACGGAATTATGCTTTCGTGAAGTTGGCGGTAGCCATGACACTTAGGCATCGGCGATTTCGTCCACTTTGATCCCTATTTTCGGCAAATTCCAATGTTTCAGTCAACTAAAATTATAGCTATTTCGCTAGAACTCCATTTCTTCTATCGATTGAGTACAAGAAATCGCCTATTTACCAATTACAACTACCCAAAATAGTGGTCAGAAAACGGCAATTTGGCCAATTTCACACATTTCAAATGATGACAATTTTAAAATAGGGTCCAGAATAAACAAGGCAAACATTCCTGGCACTAAAATAACGTCTTCTCTGTTCATTAGTCACGTTTCCAGGCCCCTCTTACATTACTTTTGCTTTTCATTTTGAATTTTATTCTCAAAAAAAAATAGAAGATTTACTGTTATGTATACAACTACATCATTGTAAAAATAGTATAAATAACATTAGAGCACTTGTGCATGAATATTAGACTCGCCAGTTGATGTGTATTGGATGCATGGTGTGATTTGTTTACTTTTGAACATCGTCAAAAATCGAACATTTTCACTACTTTGAGCTCAATTTCAAAGTACAGTGGTACCTCGAGTTACGATATTTTTTCGTTCGAGAATGCTGTTCAAGTGCCATTACCAAACGAATTTATCCCCATAAGGAATAATGTAAAATAGACTAGTCCTTTTACACCCCCAAAAATATACTTACAAAAGCATTTAAAAAAAAAAACTTACATAAAAAGGGGGATTTTGGGGCCATCGAACCCCGAGGGACCACTGTACAGTGGTACCTCAAGTTACGATATCTTTTCGTTCGAGAATGCTGTTCAAATGCCAATACCAAACCAATTTAT
>WNWK01026325.1:0-5000 GCA_009830355.1 Cherax destructor
CGTATGCTTCATGTGATAGCCTATCACTGTACTCGTGTATACCTGTATAACTTTGCTTACTTATTGAATAAACACTGTCAGAGTAGTGTAGTGTTCGTGTGACTGTGTCCGTCTGTTAAGATAATCTTCCTAAAGTTTGCAATACTTCACAAGGTTTGGAAAACTATCCTAATATTATACTAGACTTTAGCTAGTACTAGTTCTAAAAACGAGTAATACAACTAAGCTAAGCTAAGACAAACCCAATTGTTGGTTTATGTGAGCGTGTGTGTGTGTGTGCGTCTTGGCATCTCGTTCACAGGGCCTACCTAATTTAATTTTAATTCTAGAATGCTACTAACCACTGCTACTAAAAGTTACTACTTATACATTGGTAATAATATTGATGCTAATACGTGAACAGTTGTATGGAATACTACTTCTGTGTCCTGACTACTTCAAGTGTATGTGTGTGTGGCGTGCATACACATGTGTACATTTGGTTGGTAGCCCTGCGCCCTAACTTATCTTTCTACCTATGAAATTCTTATGTTTACAGCTCCTCCGAGAAGGGATTTTCCCACACTTCAGCAACTCAGGGCCAGGAACCTGCAAAACCTGCAAACCACAACTAGGATTTTTGTACATTACATCAGATGTCTTCTGGGTCGTCAGATTGTTGATACTCTCCTGGTGTGGCACCCTGCTGGGTATTGTACCTCTTCGTTTCTTTTCTATTGGGCTCACTTAATGCAGTCACCGTACTGCTCACTGCTTGCCTTGCACTTGTCTCCCTTACTTGGGTACCTCCAGTAGATATGCTCCCCACTGTGTTATATCTCACTACGATATATTCCCCACTTGCTGCTGTGTGGCAACCGCTGTTAGGCCTATCACCGGTTCCCCTCACCGCACTTTCACTATTTCCTATGTTTTTTCCCCTCTGCGATCACTCGTATTTCCCTGCTTTTGGTTTTAAATGAGTATGACACTTTAGCCTGTGCCCACGCCTGTTTGTTGCACTCGGATTCCCCCTTGGACCACCCAATACCACCCAAATTAGCGGAGCTCAAAACGCGCGTGACTGCTGTGACTGACGCCTCGTGTGTGTATGTGTGTATGTGTGTGTGTGTGTATGTGTGTGTGTGTATGTGTATGTGTGTGTGTGTGTGTGTATGTGTGTGTGTATGTGTGTGTGTGTGTGTGTGTATGTGTGTGTATGTGTGTGTGTGTGTGTGTGTGTGTATGTGTGTGTGTGTGTGTGTGTGTGTGTGTATGTGTGTGTGTGTGTGTGTGTATGTGTGTGTGTGTGTGTGTGTGTGTATGTGTATGTGTGTGTGTGTGTGTGTGTGTGTGTGTGTGTGTGTATTGTGTGTGTGTGTGTGTGTGTGTGTGTGTGTGTATGTGTGTGTGTGTGTGTGTGTACTCACCTACTCACCTATTTGTGGTTGCAGGGGTCGAGTCATAGCTCCTGGCCCCGCCTCTTCACTGATTGCTACTAGGTCCTCTCTCTCCCTGCTCCATGAGCTTTATCAAACCTAGTCTTAAAACTATGTATGGTTCCTGCCTCCACTATGTCGCTTTCTAAGCTATTCCACTTCCTGACAACTCTATGACTGAAGAAATACTTCCTAACATCCCTTTGACTCATAGGAGTCTTCAACTTAATTATGACCCCTTGTTTCTGTGTCCCTCTCTGGAACATCTTGTCTCTGTCCACCTTATCTATTCCTCGCAGTATTTTATATGTCGTTATCATGTCTCCCCTAACCCTCCTGTCCTCTAGTGTCGTCAGGCCGATTTCCCTTAACCTTTCTTCGTAGGACAATCCCCTTAGCTCTGGGACTAGTCTTGTTGCAAACCTTTGCACTTTCTCTAATTTCTTGACGTGCTTGACCAGGTGTGGGTTCCAAACCGGTGCTGCATACTCCAGTATGGGCCTGACGTATATGGTATACAGAGTCTTGAATGATTCCTTAGTGAGGTATTGGAACGCTATTCTTAGGTTGCCAGCCGCCCGTATGCTGCAGCAGTTATCTGATTGATGTGTGCCTCAGGAGATGTGCACGGTATTATACTCACCCCAAGATTTTTTTCTTTGAGTGAGGCTTGCAGTCTTTGGCCACCTAGACTATACTCTGTCTGCGGTCTTCTTTGCCCTTCCCCGATATTCATGACTTTACATTTGGCAGGGTTAAATTCAAGGAGCCACTTACTGGACCAGGCTTGCAGCCTGTCCAGGTCTCTTGTAGTCCTGCCTGATCCTCGACTGATTTTATTCTTCTCATTAACTTCACATCATCTGCAAACAGGGACACTTCTGAGTCTATCCCTTCCGTTATGTCATTCACATATACCAAAAACAGTACAGGTCCTAGGACTGACCCTTGTGGAACTCCACTCGTCACAGGTGCCCACTCTGACATCTCGTCACGTACCATGACTCGTTGTTGCCTCCCTGTCAGATATTCTCTGATCCATTGCAGTGTTTTTCCTGTTACGTGTGCCTGATCCTTTAGCTTTTGCATTAACCTCTTGTGAGGAACTGTGTCGAACGCCTTCTTGCAGTCCAAAAAATGCAGTCTATCCACCCCTCTCTCTCGTGTCTTACTTCTGTTACCTTATCATAAACTCCAGTAGGTTTGTGACAGGATTTTCCTTCCCTGAACCGTGCTGGTTGTCGTTTATAAGCTTGTGTCTTTCTAGGTGCTCCACCACTCTCCTCCTGATGATCTTCTCCATGACTTTGCATACTATACACGTCAGTGACACAGGTCTGTAGTTTAATGCCTCGTGTCTGTCTCCTTTCTTAAAATTGGGACTACATTTGCCATCTTCCACGCCTCAGGTAGTTGCCCAGTTTCAATGGATGTGTTGAAGATTTGTGTTAGTGGGACACACAACATCTCTGCTCCTCTCTAAGGACCCACGGAGAAATGTTATCCGGTCCCACCGCTTTTGAGGTATCGAGTTCACATAGCAGCTTCTTCACCTCCTCCTCGGTTGTGTGTATTTCATCCAGCACTTGTTGGTATACCTCCTATTCTGAATTCCTGGAGTCCTACCTGTCTCCTGTGTAAATACTTTTAAATCTCATGTTGAGCTCCTCACATACCTCTTGGTCGTTTATTGTGAACTCCCACCTTCCTTTCTCAGCCTGATTACCTGGTCCTTGACTGTTGTTTTCCTCCTGATGTGGCTATACAACAGCTTCGGGTCAGACTTGACTTTTGATGCTATATCATTTTCATATTGTCGCTGAGCCTCCCTTCTTACCTGTGCATATTCGTTTCTGGCTCTTCGGCTAATCTCTTTATTTTCCTGGGTCCTTTGTCTTCTGTACTTTTTCCATTCTCTATTACACTTACTTTTGCCTCCCTACACCTCTGGGTGAACCAAGGACTCGTTCTGGTCTTCCCATTACTTCTGTTTCCCTTGGGGACAAACCTCCCTCTGCCTCTTTGCATTTGGTTGTCACATATTCCATCATTTCTTTTACTGGTTTTCCTGCCAATTCTCTCTCCCACTGAACGTCTTGTAGGAAGTTCCTCATGCCTTTTAGTCCCCCTTTTGTAGTTTCGTTTCTCCCTTCCTATTCCTGCTCCCTCCCCACTTGTAGCTCAACTATATAATCAAAACACAGAACCAAATGATCACTAGCTCCAAGGGCCTTTCATACGTGATATCCTCGATGTCCGAACTACTCAAGGTGAATACTAGGTCCAGTCTTGCTGGATCATCCCCACTCTCTCTCTGGTAGTGTCTATAACATGTTGATGCATGAGGTTTCCAGTACCACATCCATCATCTTGGCTCTCCATGATTCAGGACCCCCATGGGGCTCTAGGTTTTCCCAATCAATCTCTTTGTGATTGAAATCACCCATAACTAGTAACTTTGCTCTCCCCATGTGGGCTCTTCTGGCTACCTCGGCTAGTGTGTCTACCATTGCTCTGTTGCTCTCGTCGTATTCTTCTCTTGGCCTCCTGCAGTTCTGTGGCGGGTTGTACATTACAGCAATTATCACCTTATGGCCCTCAGACTGAATTGTTCCTACTATGTAGTCCCTTTCACCCATTCCATCCATTCCTTCCACTTCCTCAAATCCCCACCTGTTCTTAATGAGCAGTGCAACTCCTCCTCCCCCTCTGCTCCCTCTATCTTTCCTGAGGATTTGATATCCGGGTGGGAAGATTGCATCTGTTATCATCCTGGTGAGTTCGTTTCTGTGAGTGCTATTATGTCTGGGGATGTCTCCTTTATTCTTTCATGCCACTCCTCACATTTATTTGTTATACCATCTGCATTTGTATACCAAACCTTTAACTTCTTTTCTAAAACCGTAGTCTGGGGGTATGTTGGGGTTGGGAAAGTGGGAGATCTGATGGGGAACTATGGGTGGTTGGTGTGAAGGTGGAGTTTGTACTGAGGTGGGTGGAATCATTGGGTATGGCATGTGTGTTTTGGGTTAGGTTGTTTGGTTGCATTGGGGTTGTCCAGGTTGGGGAACATCTGAAGGTGGTTGTATTAGAGCTTCCTCCTGAGTCTGGGTTCTCCTGTCCATCTCTTTCCTCCTTTTGTCTCTGTACCCTCTCTTTCAGTTTCTGTCTTTCTTCCCGTGTTCTGTCGCGGTCGAGATACACCCTCCGGTACTCTGACATATCCCTTAGTCTTGCTTTCTCCTGCAGGATCCTGTTTCGAGTCAATTCTGCTTTGAAAATTACTTTGACTGGCCGGATTCTTCCTCTTGCAAATCCCCTATTCTCAGAAAATTTGCCAGCTGGGTCATGTCATCTTCTCCTATTGCTTTCATGATGTTTTCAATCGCATTTTCTCCCTTGTCTTCTTGCTTCGTAAGTTTCCCTTCAGCTTCATGGAGCCCATAAACAAAGACTGATCTCTCTCTTTCATTCTCCCACTGCCTATCCCTGTGTAACCCTGATTCGATTTAGTTGCCTCCATTGAAGCTTTCCTTTCTTCAATCTCTTCACTGTCTGTTACCCCTTTGCCCAGTGGCCTGT
>WNWK01026325.1:10000-12500 GCA_009830355.1 Cherax destructor
AGGGGTAAAGGAGGTATTGTGGGCGAGGGGCTTGGACTTCCAGCAAGCATGTGTGAGCGTGTTAGATAGGAGTGAATGGAGACGAATGGTTTTTGAGACATGACGATCTGTTGGAGTGTGAGCAGGGTAACATTTTGTGAAGGGATTCAGGGAAACCAGTTAATTGATTTAGTTGCTTTGAGTCCTGGAAATGGGAAGTACAATGCCTTCACTTTAAAGGAGGGGTCTGAGATAGTGACAGCTGGGAGGGACAATTCTCAGCTGTCGTATCTGAGCTCCTCTGCAAAGACAGTGATTATGTATGAGTGTGGTGAAAGTGTTGAATGATGATGAAAGTATTTTCGTTTTGGGGATTTTCTTTCTTTTTGGGTCACCCTGCCTTGGTGGGAGACGGCCGACTTGTTGAAAAAAAAAAAAAATATATATATATATATATATATATATATATATATATATATAAGTGTGTGTGTCGTTCCGAATAGGTAAAACTTGCGATTTTGGCTTAAACAACAACGCTCTTCTTGCCGAATAAGGCAAACGAAAATTTGTATTTGCAATAATTTCGCAAAAATCATTCTGAACCTAACGAAAAACATATATTTCATTGTGTTTGTTTATTATTAAATTATTGTAAACTTATCTAAAATATATTTAGCTGGATTAGGCTAAATTAAATTGCGCTTGTTATAATAAGGTTAAGTAAGTTTTCTAAGGTTCTTTTGGAACAAAATTATTAATTTTTTCATTACCGTAAATAAAAAAATATATATCTTTAAACGGATAATAGAAAATTTTAGAAAGAACTTAGTTTTAAATAAATTCTTGCTAACTGATCAATTTTACCTATTCGGCACGACATATTCTTCAGGGGGTTGGGGTGATTGAATGGATCGGCTCTAGGCCTTTCGCACTGGAATCAGTGTCTCGTCAGGAGCTATGCAATGTTGTAACTGGTAACCAGTGGGTAAAAACTCCGAGAAAGAGAGGCAGAGTAAACACTGCCTTTACTCCACTCAGAGTGACGGGTAACCCTTACCCCAACACCCAACACCATCCTTACCTCCAACACCCAACACCATCCTTACCCCCAACACCCAACACCATCCTTACCCCCAACACCCAACACCATCCTTACCCCCAACACCCAACACCATCATTACCCCCAACACCCAGCACCATCCTTACCTCCATAACCCAACACCCAACACCATCATTACCCCAACCCGGGAGTTGGGGAAGGCGGTATAGGAGGAATAATAGCATAAGATGACAGAAAGTATCAGATATATAAACAAGGAATGAGGAAGAAAGCTTCTTAAAATGGGTAAACAGTGAGTCTAGGAATAACTGAAGTGTAATGAACACTAGTCAGTGTTGAAGAGGATTCCAGAAGGGGGTCGAAATATACAGATCAACCAACCTCCTGTGTTTCTGTCTCCCTGTGTATTACTGAGCAGTGAGTCTAGTATTAAAGTTTGCAGTACACAGTCTTGTAGACAACCTAGTAAAGTTAGTTCTTAGACAATGGTGTATATGACACAATCTATGATACGCATCGTCAACTAACTCCTAAGCAGACTTAGATTAATGAAGTATAATACAGTTGCAGCTTAGTTATAACTACGCCAGAACATCTATTGGAAAGGAAGATTAATTCAGTTATGCTTAATCTAAATACTGCTTCGAGGAATTTAATTATTATAAGGTTAAATAGTGTTCCCAGTCTCTGGTACTCTCTGGAACCTAACTGAACTTAAGAGTTAGCTTGACGATCACCATTATATACCGTGTTCAGATGTTTATGGTTCTCAGCAACATTCTCAAGATGGTCCACCGTCCCACACTCAAGATGGTCCACCGTCCCACATTCCAGATGGTCCATTGTCCCACACTCCAGATAACTAGTCATGCCCTACTAGTCAGTATTTATCATTTTTCTAATAGTATATCTTAGAATATTTTATTATATTTTAGGAAATATTAGTATATTTTAGTTTATCCTGATATAAACAGATTTTCCCGCTGCTAGTTCACTGTTCACTCCGCGTCAATCATGTAGATGGTAGCTGCTGCTAGTTTATTGTTGCTAGTTTATTGTTGCTAGTTTATTGTTGCTAGTTTATGGTTGCTAGTTTATGGTTGCTAGTTTATTGTTGCTAGTTTATTGTTGCTAGTTTATTGTTGCTAGTTTATTGTTGCTAGTTTATTGTTGCTAGTTTATTGTTGCTAGTTTATTGTTGCTAGTTTATGGTTGCTAGTTTATGGTTGCTAGTTTATTGTTGCTAGTTTATTGTTCCCTCCGAGTCCAATATATAGAAGGTAGTTGCACCTTATATCCCTCTTGTGGACGTTTGGAAAAGTATATGGCTACACAAAAGGCCCAGAAACTAGGCCCCAAAAGGGTTAACACAAGGTCGTTTGGTCATATATTTACAATTTATGTTTCCTTTATTACAAGCAAATTTAGGATATTTGCTTAAGATGTTCATCTTAGTTTCTT
>WNWK01026325.1:17500-27518 GCA_009830355.1 Cherax destructor
GAGGTTCAATCGGCTATGACAAGTTGCCTTCAGGAAGGTAATGTGAGGTTTCCAGGATAACCGACGGTCAAACAGAAGGCCGAGAACCTGACAGTATCACACAATGGTACAGGTGGGGATGGAACTCGCGGCTAGTGAGTCATAAAACTACAGACCGGCGCGTTAGCCAATGGGCCAGCTGACTACAATAAGATTCATCCAACTAGGTATATTTATACATCATAGGAAAGTTAGATTTGCAGTGTCTAGATTTAAAGATTTGCAGTGTCTAGATTTACAATGTCTAGATTTACAGTGTCTAGATTTACAGTGTCTAGGTTTACAGTGTCTAGGTTTACAGTGTCTAAGTTTACAGTGTCTAGGTTTACAGTGTCTAGGTTTACAGTGTCTAAGTTTACAATGTTTAGGTTTACAGTGTCTAGATTTACAGTGTCTAGGTTTACAGTGTCTAGATTTAACTCTGTCTTAGGTTTAAAGAATCTACATTTACATTTTTTATGTCTTTTTTTCCCAAGCAAATTTAGGATATGTATCTGTTTAAAATATCTGGTATCTTTTCCTCATTAATAAGATATCCTGATACATCAGTCAGGTTATCATGTTGTCGAAGCTGATGGTGACACATAAGTAGTTCACCTGGTTCACTTGAACTGCTAATGTTCAGCTCCTCCAGGTATGGTAAAGTGTGAGTGCTGTCAGCTTTGGTTAACATTTAGAAAGCTCACTTAGAAAGCTCACTTAGAAAGCTCACTTAGAAAGCTCACTGTGTACTGTTTGTGAGTGTTAGTGTCGTGTAAATACACAGCTGAAAGTTATGTTGAATGTTGAAGACAGTTAACGTTTTATGTTTGTGGTATAAGCTATCAATGTTATCAGCAGTGTTAACAATGTTATCATCAATGTTAGCAATGTTATGGATGTCATCACTGTTATTAATGTTATCGTCAATGTTATCAATACTATTTATTAATGCTATAAAAAAAAAATTCTGAATATTATCAACACTTTTAATTAATATCATCAAGGCTTTTAATAAATGTTATTAATGTTTTTTATTAACATTACTAATGTTTTTATCAATATTATCAATGTTTTCTATTAATGTTATCATTGTTTTTATTAATGTTATCAATGTTAGATGTTTCTACTAATGTTATCAATGTTACTGATGTTTCTACAAATGTTATCAATGATATCGATGTTTCTACTAATGTTATCAATGTTATCGATGTTTCTACTAATGTTATCAATGTTATCGATGTTTCTACTAATGTTATCAATGTTATCGATGTTTCTACTAATGTTATCAATGTTATCGATGTTTCTACTAATGTTATCAATGTTATCGATGTTTCTACTAATGTTATCGATGTTTCTACTAATGTTATCAATGTTACTGATGTTTTTATTAATGTTATCAATGATATCGATGTCTGCTGCGTGACTTGACCCTGGGACCAACATTATGCCGAGAGAGAGAGAGAGAGAGAGAGAGAGAGAGAGAGAGAGAGAGAGAGAGAGAGAGAGAGAGAGTTCTCTGAGCCTCTGGGGAAGAAGTTATGGTGGCAGTGTAAGAGGGTGTGTGTAAGTTACTCTTAACCAGCATCAACACTCTCGTACTACGAGCCAGAATATTGTGCTCATTTATGTTCTCACTGCACGTTGATGTAACCTCCTTCCCTCTCCTGGTGATGCAACATTGATGTTCAGTGTCCAGTGATGCTTACGTTGATGTACCTCTCTCCTGGTGATGATACATTGATGTTCATTGTTAAGTGATGCTTACATTCATGTATCCCTCTCGTGATAACCATACATTGATGTACCTCTCCCTGGTGGTAACCATACTTTGATGTATCTCTCCCTGGTGGTAACCATACATTGATGTACCTCTCCATGGTGGTAACCATACATTGATGTACCTCTCCCTGGTGATAACCATACATTGATGTACCTCTCCCTGGTGATAACCATACATTGATGTACCTCTCCCTGGTAACCATACATTGATGTACCTCTCCCTGGTGGTAACCATAAATTGATGTACCTCTCCCTGGTGGTAACCATACATTGATGTACCTCTCCCTGGTAACCATACATTGATGTACCTCTCCCTGGTAACCATACACTGATGTACCTCTCCCTGGTAACCATACATTGATGTACCTCTCCCTGGTAACCATACACTGATGTACCTCTCTCTGGTAACTATACATTGATGTGCCTGTCCCTGGTAACAATAAATTGATGTACCTCTCCCTGGTAAACTTACATTGATGTATCTCTCCCTGATAACCATACATTGATGTACCTCTCCCTGGTAACCATACATTGATGTATCTCTCTCTGGTAACCATACATTGATGTACCTCTCCCTGGTAAACTTACTTTGATGTGCCTCTCCCTGGTAACCATACATTGATGTACCTCTCCCTGATAACAATAAATTGATGTACCTCTCCCTGGTAACCATACATTGATGTACCTCTCCCTGGTAACCATACATTGATGTACCTCTCCCTGGTAACAATATATTGATGTATCTCTCCCTGGTAACCATACACTGATGTACCTCTCCATGTTAACCATACATTGATGTACCTCTCCCTGGTAACCATACATTGATGTACCTCTCCCTGGTAAACATACATTGATGTACCTCTCCCTGGTAACCATACATTGATGTACCTCTTCTTGGTAACAATATATTGATGTATCTCTCCCTGATAACCCTACATTGATGTACCTCTCTCTGGTAACCATACACTGATGTATCTCTCCCTGTTAATTATACATTGATGTACCTCTCCCTGGTAGAAAAACATTGATGTACCTCTCTCTGTTGACCATACATTGATGAACCTCTCCCTGGTAATTATACAATGAAGAATCTCTCCCTGGTGACCATACACTGATGAACCTCTCCCTGGTGACCATACATTGATGAACCTCTCCCTGGTGACCATACATTGATGAACCTCTCCCTGGTGACCATACACTGATGAACCTCTCCCTGGTGACCATACACTGATGAACCTCTCCCTGGTGACCATACATTGATGAACCTCTCCCTGGTGACCATACATTGATGAACCTCTCCCTGGTGACCATACACTGATGAACCTCTCCCTGGTGACCATACATTGATGAACCTCTCCCTGGTGACCATACACTGATGAACCTCTCCCTGGTGACCATACATTGATGAACCTCTCCCTGGTGACCATACATTGATGAACCTCTCCCTGGTGACCATACATTGTGTGAGTGTGTGTGTGTGAGTGTGTGTGTGTGTGTGTGTGTGTGTGTGTGTGTGTGTGTGTGTGAGTGTGTGTGTGTGTGTTAGTTACCATTTTGTCCTAGGCACATGTCAATTAGACACTAGGCCTGTTGTATATATGTGTGTGTGTATGTGTATGTAAGGAAACACTTCGAAATGTTTCTGCCCCACCGGGAATTGAACCCGGCCCCTCCGTGCGTCAAGCAAGAGCTTTACCCACTAGGCCACCGGGGGCAGTGTGTGTGTGTGTGTGTGAGTGTGTGTGTGTGTGTGTGTGTGTGAGTGTGTGTGTGTGTGAGTGTGTGTGTGTGAGTGTGTGTGTGTGATTGTGTGTGAGTGTGTGTGTGTGTGTGTGTGTGTGAGTGTGTGTGAGTGTGTATGAGTGTGTGTGAGTGTGTGTGTGTGTGTGTGTGTGTGTGTGAGTGTGTGTGTGTGTGTGTGTGTGTGTGTGTGTACTCACCTATTTGTACTCACCTATTTGTGGTTGCAGGGGTCGAGTCATAGCTCCTGGCCCCGCCTCTTCACTGATTGCTACTAGGTCCTCTCTCTCCCTGCTCCATGAGCTTTATCAAACCTAGTCTTAAAACTATGTATGGTTCCTGCCTCCACTATGTCGCTTTCCAAGCTATTCCACTTCCTGACAACTCTATGACTGAAGAAATACTTCCTAACATCCCTTTGACTCATAGGAGTCTTCAACTTCCAATTGTGACCCCTTGTTTCTGTGTCCCCTCTCTGGAACATCTTGTCTCTGTCCACCTTATCTATTCCTCGCAGTATTTTATATGTCGTTATCATGTCTCCCCTAACCCTCCTGTCCTCTAGTGTCGTCAGGCCGATTTCCCTTAACCTTTCTTCGTAGGACAATCCCCTTAGCTCTGGGACTAGTCTTGTTGCAAACCTTTGCACTTTCTCTAATTTCTTGACGTGCTTGACCAGGTGTGGGTTCCAAACTGGTGCTGCATACTCCAGTATGGGCCTGACGTATATGGTATACAGAGTCTTGAATGATTCCTTGGTGAGGTATTGGAACGCTATTCTTAGGTTTGCCAGCCGCCCGTATGCTGCAGCAGTTATCTGATTGATGTGTGCCTCAGGAGATGTGCTCGGTATTATACTCACCCCAAGATCTTTTCTTTGAGTGAGGTTTGCAGTCTTTGGCCACCTAGACTATACTCTGTCTGCGGTCTTCTTTGCCCTTCCCCGATATTCATGACTTTACATTTGGCAGGGTTAAATTCAAGGAGCCAGTTACTGGACCAGGCTTGCAGCCTGTCCAGGTCTCTTTGTATTCCTGCCTGATCCTCGACTGATTTGATTCTTCTCATTAACTTCACATCATCTGCAAACAGGGACACTTCTGAGTCTATCCCTTCCGTTATGTCATTCACATATACCAAAAACAGTACAGGTCCTAGGACTGACCCTTGTGGAACTCCACTCGTCACAGGTGCCCACTCTGACATCTCGTCACGTACCATGACTCGTTGTTGCCTCCCTGTCAGATATTCTCTGATCCATTGCAGTGTTTTTCCTGTTACGTGTGCCTGATCCTCTAGCTTTTGCATTAATCTCTTGTGAGGAACTGTGTCGAACGCCTTCTTGCAGTCCAAAAAATGCAGTCTATCCACCCCTCTCTCTCGTGTCTTACTTCTGTTACCTTGTCATAAAACTGCAGTAGGTTTGTGACACAGGATTTTCCTTCCCTGAAACCATGCTGGTTGTCGTTTATAAGCTTGTGTCTTTCTAGGTGCTCCACCATTCTCCTCCTGATGATCTTCTCCATGACTTTGCATACTATACACGTCAGTGACACAGGTCTGTAGTTTAATGCCTCGTGTCTGTCTCCTTTCTTAAAAATTGGGACTACATTTGCCATCTTCCACGCCTCAGGTAGTTGCCCAGTTTCAATGGATGTGTTGAAGATTTGTGTTAGTGGCACACACAACATCTCTGCTCCTCTCTAAGGACCCACGGAGAAATGTTGTCCGGTCCCACCGCTTTTGAGGTATCGAGTTCACATAGCAGCTTCTTCACCTCCTCCTCGGTTGTGTGTATTTCATCCAGCACTTGTTGGTATACCTCCCTATTCTGAATTCCTGGAGTCCTTCCTGTCTCCTGTGTAAATACTTCTTTAAATCTCATGTTGAGCTCCTCACATACCTCTTGGTCGTTTATTGTGAACTCCCCACCTTCCTTTCTCAGCCTGATTACCTGGTCCTTGACTGTTGTTTTCCTCCTGATGTGGCTATACAGCAGCTTCGGGTCAGACTTGACTTTTGATGCTATATCATTTTCATATTGTCGCTGAGCCTCCCTTCTTACCTGTGCATATTCGTTTCTGGCTCTACGGCTAATCTCTTTATTTTCCTGGGTCCTTTGTCTTCTGTACTTTTTCCATTCTCTATTACACTTACTTTTTGCCTCCCTACACCTCTGGGTGAACCAAGGACTCGTTCTGGTCTTCCCATTACTTCTGTTTCCCTTGGGGACAAACCTCTCCTCTGCCTCTTTGCATTTGGTTGTCACATATTCCATCATTTCTTTTACTGGTTTTCCTGCCAATTCTCTCTCCCACTGAACGTCTTGTAGGAAGTTCCTCATGCCTGTGTAGTCCCCCTTTTGTAGTTTCGTTTCTCCCTTCCTATTCCTGCTCCCTCTCCACTTGTAGCTCAACTATATAATCAAAACACAGAACCAAATGATCACTAGCTCCAAGGGGCCTTTCATACGTGATATCCTCGATGTCCGAACTACTCAAGGTGAATACTAGGTCGAGTCTTGCTGGATCATCCCCACCTCTCTCTCTGGTAGTGTTCTAACATGTTGATGCATGAGGTTTTCCAGTACCACATCCATCATCTTGGCTCTCCATGATTCAGGACCCCATGGGGCTCCAGGTTTTCCCAATCAATCTCTTTGTGATTGAAATCACCCATAACTAGTAACTTTGCTCTCCCCATGTGGGCTCTTCTGGCTACCTCGGCTAGTGTGTCTACCATTGCTCTGTTGCTCTCGTCGTATTCTTCTCTTGGCCTCCTGCAGTTCTGTGGCGGGTTGTACATTACAGCAATTACCACCTTATGGCCCTCAGACTGAATTGTTCCTACTATGTAGTCCCTTTCACCCATTCCATCCATTCCTTCCACTTCCTCAAATCTCCACATGTTCTTAAGAGCAGTGCAACTCCTCCTCCCCTCTGCTCCCTCTATCTTTCCTGAGGATTTGATATCCGGGTGGAAAGATTGCATCTGTTATCATTCTGGTGAGTTTCGTTTCTGTGAGTGCTATTATGTCTGGGGATGTCTCCTTTATTCTTTCATGCCACTCCTCACATTTATTTGTTATACCATCTGCATTTGTATACCAAACCTTTAACTTCTTTTCTAAAACCGTAGTCTGGGGGTATGTTGGGGTTGGGAAAGTGGGAGATCTGATGGGAACTATGGGTGGTTGGTGTGAAGGTGGAGTTTGTAATGAGGTGGGTGGAATCATTGGGTATGGCATGTGTGTTTTGGGTTAGGTTGTTTGGGTTGTTTGGGGTTGTCCAGGTTGGGGAACATCTGAAGGTGGTTGTGTTAGAGCTTCCTCCTGAGTCTGGGTTCTCCTGTCCATCTCTCTTTCCTCCTTTTGTCTCTGTACCCTCTCTTTCAGTTTCTGTCTTTCTTCCCGTGTTCTGTCGCGGTCGAGATACACCCTCCGGTACTCTGACATATCCCTTAGTCTTGCTTTCTCCTGCAGGATCCTGTTTCGAGTCAATTCTGCTTTGAAAATTACTTTGACTGGCCGGATTCTTCCTCTTGCAAACCCCCCTATTCTCAGAAAATTTGCCAGCTGGGTCATGTCATCTTCTCCTATTGCTTTCATGATGTTTTCAATCGCATTTTTCTCCCTTGTCTTCTTGCTTCATAAGTTTCCCCTTCAGCTTCCTGGAGCCCGTAAACAAAGACTGATTCTCTCTTACATTCTCCCACTGCCTATCCCTATGTAACCCCTGATTCGATTTAGTTGCCTCCATTGCAGCTTTCCTTTCTTCAATCTCTTCACTGTCTGTTATCCCTTGGCCCAGTGGCCTGTCGCTTTCCTTCTTAACTTTCCCTGTGCACTGCTGTGGTCTGTTAGGGCTTCTACGTATAGCTTAGCTTCCCTTTTACTACACTCCCTCGATTGTTCCTGATGTGATCCTCTCTTTCTCTCGGGCTCCACGATGGTCTGATATAGCCTCTGCATACAGTTTCCCCGTTCTCTACAGTCCTCTTCTTTGTGACTGAGGTAGCAGTTTCTGATACCATGTCCACATTGCTTTTTAGTTCTTTAGGCTGTTTCAAAATTTTCAGTTCTTCTTCTAATCTCTGTATCTTAGCCTCTGCTGTTGTAACTTGCTTCTCCCACTTCCTGCTTTCTGCAGCTATCCTCTCCTCCATTATCTTGCTTTCTGCGGCTATCCTCTCCTCCA
Organism: Cherax destructor; assembly: GCA_009830355.1. Lineage (NCBI taxonomy): Eukaryota > Metazoa > Arthropoda > Malacostraca > Decapoda > Parastacidae > Cherax > Cherax destructor. The sequence goes on from WNWK01026325.1 coordinate 25,237, forward strand.
TTATCTTGTTTCCTGCAGCTATCCTCTCCTCCATTATCTTGCTTTCTGCAGCTATCCTCTCCTCCATTATCTTGCTAAGCTCCTCTAGCTTCCTTCCCACTCATGTTCCCTTTTCATGAGCTCTGCTGCCCAATCTTCCTTTGCAGACTCATCCTCCAGTCCCTGGTTTTCCGTCCTGCTCTCTGGGACCCCATTTTTTATTTTTATTTTTAAGATGCCACAGAGTGAAAAACTATGTATTTCTGTGTGGTTGTTTTGTGGTGTGATTGCCTGAGTGTTTCTGTGGGGGTGGAGGGAGGGAGAGGAGAAAACTGAAGACAGTGGGGAAATGGAAGAGAGGTGGGGGGGGAAGGGGGATTATGGAGGAGAGGGAAGGAGGGAGAAGCAGAGGTGGAGAGAGAATGGGAGAGGGAGAGGGGGAGGAGGTGGGTGAGAGAGGGGGTTCAGGGAAGGGATTGGGGGAGGTGGGTGGAGGGGCAGGGGAAATAGTGTGTGGGGCCTGTGTGTTTTGGGTTTTGTGTGTGTATGTGTATTTGTGTGTGTGTGTTAGTTTTGTGTGTGTGCACGTTAGTTTTGTGTGTTTAGTTTGTGTGTGTGTGTGTTAGTTTTGTGTGTGTGTGTGTGTTAGTTTTTTTGTGTGTGTGTGTGTTAGTTTTGTGTGTGTATGTATGTGTGTGTGTGTGTATGTTTTGTGTGTATGTATGTGTGAATAGTAGTGGTGAAATTGTGTTATGGTGTATGAGTGTGTATGTGGAGGGAGTAACGTTGTCTGAAATGCTTTTTACCTGGTTTGACCTGACACACCTGACCTACCAGTTAATTTGTGTGTGTGTGTGTGTGTGTGGAACTATATTGTGTGGATTTATTGTGTGAAAAGTAGTGGTGAAATTGTGTTATGTGTATAGTGGTATGTGAGGTCTGCGAGTAACACGTAGTCTACAGTGCTCCTCTAGCTGGCCTGACCGACACCCTGATCTACCAGTTAATGTATTCTATGATTCACCTGTCTGCTCCCCTTTTCTACTAGAAATTACCAATTGCTATTTGTTCCCAGTACTTGATATTCTATTCCTTATCTTACTATGAGAGGGACCGTTCACAATCAGCTTAGCGGTTAGGTAATTGGAACTTACTCCCGACACCCCGAAAACCACGCATAGGTGAATACTTGCGATGCGATGCAGCTGTCCAGCGTGAGTATCCTGTAGATTTTTTCCAACCGATGTTTATGTTCTGGCGTATATCCACTTTCGTTTCTTGTCGATATATAATATAACCTATTCACCGAATTTCTTTCGCTTGTCACATATTAATTTCACTTTTTTTATCTAGGGTGACACACGTGGCAACGTCGCCTGGAAACACCCCTAGGCCCACTGATCCCGCCCCAAATATTTATTTCTAGTTCACTTATAAAATTATGGCTCTCCCCACACTTATGTGGCCAAAGGGGAACTTTTGTAAATCACTTCAAGGGTTGTTCACTACCCTGACACATTGATAACCCCGGTACCCTGGGTGTAGCCCCCAAAAACACCCCATTTGCACAGAAACCTACAAGTTGCGACTGACCCGCACGGCGTCCCTACTGTGTGTGTGTGTGTGTGTGTGTTTGAGTGTGTGTGTGTGTGTGTGTGTGTGTGAGTGTGTGTATGTGTGTGTGTGTGTGTGTGTGAGTGTGTGTGTGTGTGTGTGTGTGGGTGTGTGTGTTTTCCCCGGGCACCACTGTAAACCACTGGCAGGGAGAAGGCTAGGGGAGGCAGGGAAGAGAGAGAGGGAGGGAGGGAGAAAGGGAAGGGCAGGGAGGGATGGAAGGGGGGGGAGGGGGAGGCATGGAGGGAGAGAAGCAGGCAGGAGGGGGAAGGTAGGGAGGGAGGGAGGGAGGAAGGGGGGAAAGGAAGGAGGAAGGGAAGGTAAAAGGAGGTAGGTAGGAAGGAAAAAGGAGGGGAAAGGGGGGAAGAAGGGAAGGGGGGAGGGGGGGGGGGAGGAAGGGGGGGAGGAGGGAGGGAAGGGGGGGGAGGGAGGGAAGGGAGAGGTTAGAAAGGACAGGCAGAAAAGGAGGGAGGGAAACTTCACTATTTTAAGACTGGTGGCCAAGAAAACCACAGATGCGTCAAATGTGACATAATATAATGCACTCACTTTTTTAAGTGCACATCACTCAGTATATAGTGCACACAACACTCAGGGATAATGTGTACACAACACCAGATAATGTGTACACAACACTCAGTATAATGTGTACACAACACTCAGTTTTAGTGCATACAACACTCAGTATA
>WNWK01026326.1:0-27516 GCA_009830355.1 Cherax destructor
GGGGGCCCGATTTGGCTTTCCTGCTATTTTTTTTCCCCCGTATTGTTTTTGGGGCCCCTCCTTCTTACCTTTTATAATTATTTCTGACTCTACGACTGCTCTCCTTATTCTCCTGGGTCCTTTGCCTTCTGTACCTTTCCCCTTCCCCCTGGCATTTTTGGGGTTTTTTTTTTCCCCCTGCACCTTTGGGTGAACCATCCACCCTTTTTTTCCTTCTTTTTACCCTTGGTATAAACCTCCCCCACTTCCTTGCAAATTGTTGTCTATATTCCATCATCTCGTCTCGCTTCCCTGCCAGCTCTCTGTCCCACTGAACTCCGTGCGGGGAAGTTCTTCATGCCCACGTAGCCCCCTTTCTTGTAGTTTGGCTTCATTCTCAGACCCCTGCTTCCCCCTCCATTTGTAACTCTACTATGTATTCAAACTTAGAACCATATGATCACTGGGGGGGTTTTTTTTTGTGATGTCCTCAATATCTGCGCTACTCAGGGTGAATACTAGGTCCAGTCCCCTGGTTCGTCCTCTCCCCTCTCTCTGGTAGTGTCTTTTGGGGGATGGTACATGAGATTTTCCAGTACCACCTCCAGCATCTTAGACCCCCACGTTTCTTGGCCCCCATGTGGCTCTAAGTTCTCCCTTTTCCCCTTTGGTTGAAGTCACCCATTTCAGTAGTTTTGCCCTGCTCACTCAGCCCTTCTGGCCACTTCAGCCAGTGTGTCAATCATCGCTCTATTACTCTCATCCCCTCTTGCCTTGGCCTCCTGCTGTTCTGTGGTGGGTTATACATCACTGCAATTACCACCTTGGGACCCCCCGACTTTGCATTCCTATTATTAATCCCCAGCTTCTCCTCTGTCTCCTCTCTCCAGCTCGTAAAAACCCCCTTGGTTTTACCCACGGGCCCCCCTCCACCCCCCCTGTTCCCCCTGTCTTTCCTCGGATCGGTATCCCATTGGAAAGATGGCATCTGTTATCATACCTGTGAGCTTGGTTTCTGTGGGGCTATTTGTGGGGTCCTCTATGATTCTTTGTACCACTCCTCCCACTTATTTGTTATTCCATCAGCATTGGTGTACCATCCCTTTTAGTTTCCTCTCTACTACTGTTTTTTGGGGGGGGCTGTGAGGGTGGGGACCTGGCGGGGGCTGGGGGGGTTTAGGGTAGAGTGTTGGGTGGGGGCTGTGTGTTGTGTGTGTGTGTGTGTGTGTGTACTCATCTAGCATTACTCCCCCGATAACACCCACCTATTTTTTTCTCACCACGAGGCCGGGTTTTCCCAGATCTACCGCGGGGGGGTTGCCCCCCAAACCCTCTCGGGGAAACCCCCGGTAGTGTACTCATCTACAACATCCACCTTTTTTTTTCCCCCAGCTGTACTCACTAATAACACCCCACCTATTTTTTCCCCTTTTAGTTATACTCACCTAATAATGCACCTTTTGCCCAAAACTTACTCAGGTTCTAAAAAAGTTTTAATAGGGGAAACGTTTCCTCCTGCGTGAGCTTTATCAAGTCTAATTAATATCTTGTATAAGATGTAAGATTCCTCAGGATATCTGAATGAATGACTCACACGGATTTACACTTTACATATTAATGGTTAAATCCAGCACATTCATTTCGTATAAGGGCCCCATGTCTTCAGTTGTTAAAAATTCTTCCACCCCCCTCCCTACCCCCACGTACCCACTCATTCACCCACCCACTCATCCATTCATTCATCCCCCCCCCATCCATTCATTCACCCACACACTCATCCCTTCATTCCCCCCACCCACTACCCACTCATTCCCCCCCCACTCATCTATTCATTCACCCACCCCCCTCATCCATTTTTTCCCCACACTCTCCATTCACCCCCCCCCTCATCAATCATTCACCCCCCCCCCTCCCCCCCTTCACCCCTCCTCATCCATTCATTCACCCACCCACTCACCCAAACATTCACCCACCCCCTCCCCTTTCACCCACCCCTTCCCCCCCATTCCCCACCCCTCATCCAATCATTCACCCCCCCCACTCCCCCCATTCACCCACCTACTCATCCATTCATTCCCCCCCCCCACGCCCCCCTCTTCCCACCCCATCCATTCATTCCCCAAAAACTCATCCATTCCCCCCCCCTCACCCCTTCTTTTACCCACCCACTCACCCCTTCCTTCACCCACCCACTCTCCATCCTTTTCCCCCCCCCACTCATCCATCCATTCACCCCCCCCTCATCCATTCCTTCCCCCACCCACTCATCCATTCATTCACCCCCCCCTCATCCATTCATTCACCCACCCATACCCCTTCTTTTCCCCCCCCACTCATCCATTCATTCACCCCCCCCTCACCCTTTCCCCCTTTACCCACCCCCTCATCCATTCATTCACCCACCCACTCATCCATTCCTTCCCCCCCCACTCACCCCCATTCACCCCCCCACTCACCCCTTCATTCCCCCACCCACTCATCCATTCTTTTAAACCCCCTCATCCATTCCCTTCCCCCCCCCAATCCCTCCATTCCTTCACCCACCCCTCATCCATTCATTACCCCCCCCTCACCCCTTCATTCACCCACCCACTCATCCATTCATTCACCCCCCCATCATCCATTCACCCCACCCACTCACCCCTTTTATTCCCCCCACACTCATCCATTCATTCCCCCCCCACTCATCCATTCATTCCCCCCCCCACTCCCTTCACCCACCCACTCACCCCTTCTTTCCCCCCCCCCCCTCATCCCCTTCATTCACCCACCCCCATCCATTCATTCACCCCCCCACTCATCCATTTCCCTTCACCCACCCACTCACCCCCCTTCCCCCCCCCACTCATCCATTCATTCACCCCCCCTCACCCCTTCATTCCCCACCCACTCATCCATTCATTCACCCACCCACTCATCCATTCATTCACCCCCCCTCATCCATTCATTCCCCCCACACTCACCCCTTCATTCACCCCCCCTCATCCATTCATTCCCCCCCACTCATCCATTCATTCACCCCCCCTCATCCATTCCTTCCCCCAAATTCCTTTAAAAAACTATAAAATCACTACGCGATTTAAGTCTCACCTGCATATCCCTCAAGCAAGGGGGTGATAACAGTCTTCGGCTAATTTCTAAAATTTGGCCTTCTTCTGAGCCTTGAGTTTCTCCTCCCCCCTGGTTTTTTCCCCTTGGCTTCCCTGGCTTTCCTCTCCTTGTCTCTCTTCTTAAAACCTCCACGCCACTTGTTGCAGCTCTTTTCCTCTTCATACCTAATGTCCCTGTTCAGATGATGAAAAAAATTAACCAGGGGCCCCCTAGTTTTCCTTGAGGGTTTTTCCGGGGTTTTTCCCCACACTCAAGCCAACCTCTGGCTAGAATTGATTAAGGGGGGGCCCCTGGTCAACCAGTCTTTTTCCGGGAATTTAAAAAAACTTTTGACCAAAAGAATAAAAAAACAATATCGTATGATTGATTTGGCACAATTTGCAGGCAAAAACAATGGAATTTCTGATGAAGAACTCAATAAAAATTTTGGGAATATTAACCCCTACAAAAAATTATATCTGCCAAACAACGATGAATGTTTAAAAGTGGATAATTTTTAAGTACATTATAGTTTTTCAAAAAAATATTGGCATAGTTTGGTGTGTTGGGCTTCCTCGGTAGTGGTTGAGAGAATAGTTTTTGGATCATAATTTCCCCCAAAAGCTAAGTAACTCGTTTTTAGATCTAAATTTAAGATCCAACATAAATCTTCAAGTTTATCAAACTATCTTATTAGTGAATTTTTTTTAAAAACTTTTTTTCAAAATAATAAGTTGATACTAATTTTATCTCAGAAAATTATTTATAAATATATATATATATATATATATATATATATATATATATATATATATATATATATATATATATATAAAAAAAAAAAAACAATGAAACCACGAAAAAAGTGGTATTGAATAAATTTTTCAAACTGGGGGGGGGCCCCGGGGTTCGACCCACGACACATTGTTTCGCCTCGGGGCCCATAAAACTCGTGTCACCTTATCCATTCTGCCATCGATCCACAAACAACATGAGCCTACCCCAACGGGGCTTTTTCATGTTGCGAAAACTCATGGAATGGATGCTGGGGTTAATTTCACCTCCTCCTGTTTGAATATCCCCTCTACAACCCAGTCTATATAGCAATGAAACCAAAAAAAAATATATTGAATCATTTACCAAACTGTGGGGGAGGTTCGCCCCGAAAATCTTCCCTACTCAGAAAAAACCCCAAAAATTATTCAAATGTATTCAATGGGTATTTAAACAGGGGGCAAATTTTAAACCTTGGACCCCTTACAGTGTCCCCCAAAAGAAACAAGCCTAGTTCCCAGGTCATGTTTTTTAGGTCATGGAAAAAATATAAAAAAAGGGGGGACAAGGGGTTAGGAAAAATAAAAAAAAAATTAAAAAAGGGGAAAAAAATGTTTTCTTGGGAAAAAAGTAATAATTCTGGAAATGTTATGCAATCAGTTTTTTTATTATATTTCTAAAAAATTTTTTAAAATTTTTTTTTTGTTTTATTATAAAGGGGGGAAAACCCAATTCTGTTTTTTTTTTACCCCAAAAATTTTTGTTTTTATTATTGTTTTATTAAAATACATTACGGCCTTCTCTGGGGAGTCATTAAAGTGCGCGGGTATAGCATTTCCCCGGGAAGGCCTGGGTCAGACCCCCAAAAAAGCTCCAACGGTGGGTCATCTCTGACTAAGCCCCCCGGAAAACTTTTTTTCCCCTGCAACCCCCAAAACCCCAAACCATGCAGTTCAGTCCCCTGTGGGCTGTAAACATGGTGGGGGTGTGCAACATGTAGAGATTTACGCCATGACCTTTGGGTTTTACACAAATCAAAGTATATGTTAACTCGGAATAATTATTAATTTTTTTTCCCCTTTTTTTGCGAAACGTATTTATGGAGTGTGATGTTTTTTTTCCCCGTTATTGAAGAATGATGGTTCTTTTTCCCGTTTCAGGCGGGATTTGCGATATTTTTTACTGGTTTGTTTTTTTATTTTTTTCCAAAAAAAAACCCTTTAAAAAAAAAAAAAAATATTTTTTTTTTTTGCATTCTATTGACATTTCGCTCAAACGACTTTTTAAATAAAAATTATCTAGCCGTTTATCTTTCATCTGATATCAACTAGGCATTTTCGTCTTCCCAAATTTTTTAGAGAAAAGGGGGGGTTTTTTGCCCTATAAATAGAACACTATTTTTCTATCCTTTTTTTTGGAAAAAATAAAACACAGTGTGTAGGTTTCAAGTACTGCTTAAATCACAGTAAAAAAATTTAAAATTTTTAAAATTTAAAAAAAAATATAACATTCTAATGCCCTAAGGTGACATGTATTTTTTTGTTTTCTCTTGAAGGGGGGGCAATGTTTCGTGGGGTCGAACCCTGGCCTGATGCAGTTTGGTAAATGATTCAATACCACTTCTTTCGTGGTTTCATTGCTTTAAAGACTGCTTGTTGAGGCGGTTATTCAAACAGGGGGGAGGCGAAATTAATCCTTGAGCATCCATTGCCACGAGTGTCCCCCCAAAATGAAAAAAGTTTAGTTTGCTGTCTCATGTTGTTTGTAGGATCGATGGCGAATGGATAAGGTGACACGGCCCTTGTGTTGTCTCTTGAGGAGGAGAATTTTCGGGGGGTTTGGGGTTTTCCCCCGGTTTTTTTAAATAAATTATATATATATATATATATATATATATATATATATATATATATATATATATATATATATATATATATATATATTTTTTTCAACACTCTTATATGGGTGTGAAGCATGGGTGATAATTTCAACGAGGGGGAAAAGGGTGGAGGCAGTGGGGGAAAGTCATTCTGAGGTCAGTTTGGTGTGAATAAAAACAGAGAATTCGGTTTTTGGGGAAAATTTGGAGGAGGTGGGGATTAAAACCTATTATCAGAGGGGGGGTTTTTGGGTGGTTTCGGACATGTAGAAGAATGGAACGAAACAGAATGACCTCGAGTGTATAAATCTGTATGGAGGGGGAAGGGCCCCGGGGGGGGGTCGGCCTAGGGAAAAGGGTTTTGGGGGAGAGGGTAAAAACTTTTGTGGGGGGGCTTGGATTTCCAGCAAGCATGCGTGTGCGTATTTTATAATGAATGGGGACAAATGGTTTTTTTAAAATTTACGTGCTGTTGGAGTGTAAAGCAAATAACAGGGCGGTTTCCAGCAAGCGCGTGTGGTTTTGATAGGAGTGAATGGAGAAAAAAAGGTTTTTTTAAAATTTTTTACGTGCTGTTGGAGTGTGAGAAAAATAACATTTATAAAAGGGGTTCAGGAAACCGGCAGGCCGGACTTGAGCCCCGGAGATGGGAAGTAAATGTCTGCACTCTAAAGGGGGGGGTTTTTAAAGTTGCAGTTTATAACTTTGTGTAAGCCCCCCCTCGGGGAAGACAGTGATGGGGTGAATGATGACGAAATTTTTTTTTTTTCGGGCCCCCCCCCTTGGTGGGAATCGGCCGATTTTAAAAAAAAAAAATATATATATATATATATATATATATATATATATATATATATATATATATATATATATATATATATATATTTAAAATATATATATATATATATATATATATATATATATATATATATATATATATATATTTTTTAAAAAAAACCCCCAATTAAACAGGTGATACCCAAAAAAAAAGAAAACCACTATAAAAAAAGGGGGAAGAATTCCAAGCGCTTTCGTATTACTAAATTATCAAGGAACTATAACAGGAAACATGAAAAAAAAGGGGCTTAAAAGGGGGGCGGGCCACCTCACAGTCACATCACACTAACAAAGACTACCCCCTCACAGTAGCGTAACATCTCACGACTCTGTGAAGAGGAAAATAAGAAAGGACCGGGGAAATTTTTCCCCCAAAAAAAAAAATTTAAAATTAATTTTTTTTTAAAAATTTTCCCCAAATTTTATTAATTATAAATGAACCCAATTTAAAAAAACCCAAAAAAGAAATATTCATATTATTTTCAAAACTGCTTTTAATGAAACATGATTCTATTATATTTCTCTCAACCATGGACTTGCTTGATACAACCTTCTCAGCATTTTGAAAATCAATTGGATGGTTAAAATTTTAAATGAATAAATAGAGCATTAGAATCTTGTCCAGTTCTAATGCTATTTTATTTTTTTTTAATCTTAGTTCAAGACTTTTACCAGTTTGACCAAAATAAATTTTTATCGCATTTTTTAAAAAGGAATCTTATAAAAAACCCCCCTCAGCTTTGGGGGGGGGGAATTTTTTATCAAAAAGTTTTTACTGCCCCCAAGTTTTTTAAATACAACTTTGATTTTTAAAATTCTTAAGAAAGGAAGGCATATAAACCAAGTTTTCAGGGGGGGAAAAACCAACATATTTTGGTTGAATAAGGTTGGTTGCCCTTTTTAAAAATTTAAAAAGTTTCCCCAAACCCAAAAAAAAATTTACCCCCAATTATTTTTTTTGGGGGTTTTTAAATCAAAACTATTTCAAAATTTTTTTGATTTCTTCATTTTTAACTCTGGCTAAAAATTTCGTAAATCTAAAAAAAATTGAAAAAAAACCCAACTTTCTCTATCTTGATGAAAAACCCAAAAACATTTGATAAATTTTTTTAAAAACTGGGGAACCCCCAATTTTCCCAAAAGGGGAAAAAAACCCCCTTTTAAACCCCAAAAAAAAATGGGTTCTCCCAATCTTTATAAAAATTTTTAATACCCCAAATTGAAAATTTAAAAAAACTTAACCTAAAAATTTTTTAAAAATTCCCCGGGCAGTTTGCCCCTTTAAAAAAATGCGAAAAGGGGTTTTTGGCCAAACTGGAAAAAAAATTTTAACAAAAATTAAAAAAACTAAAAAAACATTGGGAGCGGGAAAAAACTTGTTAAAGTTTTCCACCCCAAATTTATTTTAAAAAAGCTAAAGGGGAATTCAACCCCAAAACCACATTTGAAAAAAATATAATAGAATCATGTTTCTTTAAAAAAACAGTTTTAAAAAAAGTATTTTTTTTGGTTTATAAAAATTTGGGTTCATTAAAATTTTAAAAAGGGGAAAAAAAAATGGTGGACTAAATTTTTTTTTTGGGAAAGGGTTTTACCTTTTTTATTTTTCTTTACAAAATAAATACTGTAAAATGTAGTCTTTTTTTTGTGATGTAGGGGGAGTCTCGCCCCCCCCAAGCCCTTTGCGTTTTTCATGATAAGGGGGACGCTTTTTTTTTGATTTTTTTTTTCATATATATATATATATATATATAATATATATATATATATATATATATATATATATATATATATATATATATATATATATATATATATATATATATATATATATATATATATATATATATTTTTTTATATATATATATACAGTGGTGGACCTGACCTCAGTGAAGACGTGTCTTGTGTGCTTTTGTCAATCTGAAAAAATGTCCTCTCTTGGTTTTTCTACCAGCAGCTGAAGGAAGAACTGGGGGAATTTAAACGAGATACAGCGACTGACTGGGGAAAAAAGGGATTCGTAGTAATCCTCCTGTTGAGAATCCTCCAAGCCAGGAAAGGAACCTGGACAGTGGCTAAAACGCATGGGACAAAGTTAAGGCTCAAGAGGACGGGTGGAGAGGTGAAACAACGAAGACCCAGGAGAATGTTGGGGGAAAAATCAACCCATTCTCCGTGCCCCGATGAATGTGAGTCGACTTCTGGGGCGTCACGACAAAAGAAAAAAAGGAAGGTAAAAACATTGTTTTTGGGGGGACAGTCAGGTTAGGTACATGGATAGGGCTTTCTGTTTGATTGATAGGAGTAGGAGGGGGGGGGTTTTTTGCTTTCCTGGGGCTGGGATGGAGGATATTGTTAGCCGTCTGGACGACATCATGAGAGGTAATGGGAGCAACCCTATTATCTGTCTCAGTGCTGGAGGCAACGATGTTGGCAGACGTAGGAGGGGGGACCTGACTAGCAGGTTTAGGTCAGCAATAGACATAATTAGGAAGGGGGGAACCCTGTTATGTATTTTTCCCAAGGAGGGGTTTTTGGGGAAATGAATGGCTGTCCAGGGCAATTGGTGTCAATTGCTGGCTGGACAAATACGGGGGGGGAAAAATTAAATCATTCTTGACAACGGGGGACCTCTTCTATGGCAGAAATGACATGTATGCCGGGGAGGGGGGTTCATTTATCCAGGTCTGGGGGGGGGGCACGGAAACTGCAGTGGGGGGAGCTGTTAGGGCTTTAAACTAGAAATAGTTAGTGGGGGGGGTTTTTTGGGGGGGAAAACAAAAAAGGGCCCCAGTGTAGTAATATTATAAGTTGTAGGAGAACTAGTAATAGGCAGAATAAGGTGGATAGGGGCGAGTGACACTAGATGTCAAGGACAGTAATAGGTATAGTGGAAAAACAGAGATGAGCAGGAAGGGTAAAGAGAAAGGGGGGTCCCCCAAATATATATTACCCAATAGTCGTTTTTCTAGGAATAAGATGGACGAGTTGAGATTAGTTGCAAGTACGGGTAATTTTGGGTGTTTTGCAATAACTGAGACATGGTTTAAATGAAAAAGGGGGCTTTGCCTGCCCAGGGTTTTAAATTGTTCCAAGTAGACAGAAGTAGGGGGAAAAAGGGGGGGGGTGGCACTCTATGTCCGTGATCATTTAAATTAATGCATAAAACTTAAAGTCTGAATTAACACATACAGAGTCTGTCTGGATAGAATTTTAAAAGGGGGGGTGAAAAATTGATTTAGGCGTGATTTACCGTCCTCCAAACTTAGATAGGGAAAAAGGGGGGACTACTTTGGGAGGAAATTGTTAAGGCCACAAGACACGATAAATAACGGGGGGCTTTAACTTTAGTCAGATTGATTGGAATTTCATGACAAAATTTTTGAATCTAACGATTTTTTTTAAAAAATAGTTCAGGATTGCTTTTGAAGCATTTTTAACAAGAACCTACAAAAAAAAAAACCCCCCTTTTTTATTTGGGTTTTTTGGGGAAACAAGGAAACCCTTGTTAATAATTTAGAAATTACAGGGGGGAAATCGGCTCAAGCGACCACAAGTCAATTACCTTTAGCATTGAATGGATGTATGGGGGGAGGGATAATTCAGTAATGGTCCCAGATTTTCGCTTAGCAGATTATAATGGACTTAGAGAACACTTATCAACTGTGGACTGGGGGGGAAAAAAGAGGTATCAATATGACAGTTTTCTTAACATATACAGGCTGCCCAAAGAACATTTACCCCCTATAAAGAAATTAGATCAAGTAGAAATGACCCAAAATGGATGAATAATAGGCTCAAATATCTTTTTTTTGGGAGAAGAAAAATTTATAGGCGCATAAAAAGAGGGGGGGTCATCTTATAAATCCCGTATACTGACATTAAAAGGGACTTAAAAAGGGAATAAGAAAAACTAAACGGGACTATGAAATTAAAGTTGCTAAGGGGTTTAAAAAAAAAAAACCCAAAAAAATTTTTCCCCCTTTATAAAAAAAAAAGTTAGGGATAAGATAGGTTTCCCTTTTAAAAAAAAATTTGGGCATCTTACTGACAAAAAGGGGGAAAGTTTTGCTCTATTTTTAATAATTATTTTCTCTCGGTTTTTACACAGGAAGACATTAATAATATCCCAGTAATTAATTTTTAAAAAAGGCCCGAAGAAGATAAATTATGTAATATCACAGTCACTAGCGAAATGATTATGAAGCAGCTGGACCAAAATGAAACAAAATAAATCGCCGGGTCCCCCTGAGCTTTTAAAAGGGGGTTTTTTAAAAAAAAAAATGGAACTCTGTGAACCAATATCCCCCCATTTTAATTTATCTCTTCAAACAGGTGTAGTGTCGTATTTTGGGAAAAAGGCTAATGTAATTCCTATTTTTAAAGCAGGGGGGGAAATCACTACCGTCAAACTACCCCAATAAGCCTGACCTCAATTGTAGGCAAATTACTAGAGTCAATTATAGCTGATATTATTAGAAGCCATCTAGTAACCATAATTTGATTAATGATACCCAGCATGGATTTCGAGGGCCGTTCCTGCCTATCTAATTTATTAACCTTCTTCAGTAAAGCTTTTGAGGCTGTTGATCACGATAAAGGGGAAATTTTTTTTGTTTATTTAGACTTTAGTAAGGCTTTTTTATAGAGTCCACACCAGAGACTGTTAAAAAAAAGTGGCGGCCTCATTGGGGGGAAAAAAACTGTCATGGGGGAGGGGGTTGGGACCCCCAAAAGGGGAAAAAAAAGAGGTGCATAAATGGGGGTTTTAAAAAAGAATGGGGGGGGTTTTAACAAGTGGTGTTCCCCAGGGATCCAGTCTTAGGCCCATTGTTATTTTTAATATATATCAATGACCTTGATGAGGGGTTACTAGTGATATGAGCAAATTCCCGACGACACGAAGATAGGTAAAAGGGGGAAATTTATTCAAACATAAAAATGTCATAGAACTTCAGGAAAAAATTTTGACAAACTTAATTCGTGGTCAGAAAAAGTGGCAGATGCAGTTCAATGTAGAAAATGCGGTTCGGGGAAAAACAGTGTCCATAAACCCAAAAAAATTATAAGTTAAAAAAAACGTGAACTTAGATATACAGATTGCGGGGGGGGGTGATGGTAAAAAAACAACCAAACCAAGACAGCAATGCCTAAAAGGGACGTAATAAGGCAAATAGATTACTGGGATTTTATTTTCAAGAAATGTTAGCAACGAAGTCCCAAAAAGGGTTTTATTACAGCTTTATACATCATTATTAAAAAGGGCCCCCCCCCGGTTGCAGCTCCCGTTTTTGGTCTCCATATTACAGAATGGACATAAATTCGTTAGAAAACATTCAGCGTAAATGACTAAATTAAAAAAAGCTTTAAAAACTTCCTTACGAAAAAAAAATTGAAGACCCTAAAATTACTTTTTACTTGTAAGACGTAGAATGAGGGAGACATGACCCCGGGGTATACAAGTGGAAAATGGGTATAAACAAAGGGGAAAAAATAAGGTCTTGGGGTATCTCCCCCAAAAAGAACCCGCAATAATGGATTCAAGTTAGATAAGTTTAAAATTTAGAAAGGAAAAAGGAAAGTTTGGTTTGGAAATAGGGTAGTTGATGAGTGGAACAGTCTGCCTAGTAGGGTTAGGGGAAATAGGACCTTGGGTAGTTTCAAATTTGGGTTTGGGAAAAAATTCATGGTGAGAGGGTTGGATTTGAGTGGGACTCGCGCATGAGTGGGTAGAATTGTCAAAGTTTTTTTCTTGGGGGCTTTAAAAGGGGTTGAGCAAACATTCGGGTTTTTTGGGACGGATTGTGAAGGACCTGCCTGGTGGGGGCCCCGGGCCTGCTGCAGTGTTCCTCCTTTCTTATGTTCTTATGTTCTTTTTGGGGGTTTAGCAAATATTCTGTTTTGTGGGACGGATTGTGAAGGACCCCTAGTATGGGCCAACAGGCCGTTTTGGGGTTCCTCCTTTCTTATGTTTCTTATGTTCTTATGTTCTTATATATATACACATTTATATTTATACAGTATATATAAATATATATTACCTTATTATTTCTAGGAAAATTCCCCAACCCCCCATATCTGTCTGGTTTTTTTAAGTTTTTCTTGAAACACGTGGCTCTAGGTCACTGTGACTCTTTTCACTCTGGGTCATCTGAATAATTTCAAAACTCTTGATAAAAAAATTCTGTATCCCACCCGGGGGTGAAATCTTATGAAATTGTAAATCTATGCAAAAATTCCTGAACCTCTTTGCCTTTGGGGGCCTCCGCTGTTGATAACAGGTGTGGGCTCCCCAGCAGCAGTCTCTGCTTGTCTCCTATCTCACAGCATAACAATCAACATTACTATTATTATATTCTTTTGGGGAAAAAAGCGTTAAACCCCTAGGGTCTTTTTTGGGTTTTTAAAAGGCTATCGAAAAGGGGGTCATTAAGGCTGCATGTCCCTTACATTAACAATAAAAGGTGTAAATACACTGACTATGCACATTTTTCAGTTTACAACACTAGAACACAACTCTGGGCGTATATGACCATGACCTGGCTCCCCTTCTTTGAGAATGTTCCACCTACAATGCAATTAATTTTTTTTTAAAAAGTCGGGTTTTGCATGGGAAATTTTTATTTTCTTTTTTTTCATAAAAGCACAGCACCATGGGAATAGGAGGTAATCTAGTCTGATACAGGAAGGAAATGGCTCCAATTCCTTTGATCAACCCCCCTTTACTAGCATCCAGGAAACTGTTAAGTAAGATCAACTGGTTATGGCATTCATAAGGGGGGCACAATTTTTTTGGCATATGTTTAAAAACCCCCCTGGGGTGCCTCCCAACCAAAGAACCGGGTGCTAAGGGTTTAACTATCAATAGGTTCCTCGTTAAATCAGTACCTTGGTTCATTTTCCCAAAATTTTTGGCAAACCCACCAAAGCTGAAACAACGTGGGGTTTCCGCAATAAACATTGGGGGGCCCTCCTGCTGGTTAGTACGTTTCTCTCTCGCTTCTGCTTTTTTCCCCCTTACCGGGTGTACACTTATTCTATCTGTACATAGTGTACATACCTGTATATAAAGGGGGAAAAGGGGGAAAATACATTATAGTCTACTGCTGAGTTTTTTTTTCTCCCCATTCCCATTACGCCAGGTCTCACAGGCCATTCTTTTTTGTGTGCGTAATACTGGACCAGCAAAATTTGTTTATGGTAACCTAATACAGCATTTACGTATCTATAATCCGCAGATTTTTATATAAATATTTAAACCATCCTACATTATTATTTGAATGAATGTGTTCCGACATTGACACACGAGTATAAGGGACCCAAGACTTTTCAACAGCCTCCTTTTTCAAGGCTGTCTCAAAACGGGCGCTCAAAATTCCCGGGGGAAAGGACCTTCCGCCCCAAACCCTTCGCCCTTGAATTTCGCTGAGCAGCATCCAGCTTTCCCCCGGAAATGACCTGGACCCCACCCCCCGAGCGGTTAAGGTGGTCCTAAGGGCGTCCTTGGATTTTCCCGGACTGGAAAGGAAAAAAACCGTGACAACTCCGACTAGTTTGACCCAAGTAAGTCTTGAAGCCTCTCCTTCGGATTATAAGAAATAAAATGTATTCCCCGTTGTAAATTTCTACAGTTAAATACATAACATAAAACGACGTCTCTTATGGGAAATTTGTCTAGAAAAATGTGAACGACAACTGAAGATCCAAAAAAAAGGGGAAATTTTTTTAAGGTATTCTCTAATCAGTTCCGTAGCTCAAGTGAGGAACCACGACCTCTCATAGTAATGGGGACTTCACTTTAAGGGTAAAAAAATCTGTATACAGCTCGTATATGATTCTTCTAAACTATTGATCGGGTTTAAAATTTTTAAAAGGCAATTTTGAGGGGAAAATGCGGTAATAAAAAAAAAAAATAAGTATTACCCTTGAGGCATCGCTGTCAGCTGCGGCTGGTTCATCCCCTTCGAACTTTATCATTTTATATGTAAATTTTTTTTCCCCTGTAAATTCTCTTTATTCTCGTCGTCGTCATGTACCTTCTTCTGGGCCCTACGTCTGGGGGCCCCCCAAACCTCATGACTATCCCCCAAACTCATCCATTGATAGGGACGAGTCACTGAAAACCCCCCCCTCATTATAGCATTAACCCAATTTTTTATTTTTTCCCCTTTCTGGGCAATTTTTTAAGTCGTACTCAGTCATCCTCTCAAAATGTCTCCTTTGATATTTTCCATATCAAACTGCCCATATCTGTTTTATCTCGTTTAGCGTATTGTTCAAAAATTGATTGAACATTCACACGGCCGGGGGGAGTGTTTTGTTCACCAGCAAACAAAAAAGTGTCTGTGGATAAGGCCCTTTTTTTGTTCAGGACATTTAGTAAAAGGAAACGTTTCCCACGGGAAGGTATGGTTGAGCACTGCCTGTATGAACCACTGACGGTATGGTGAACTTCTGACAGTATGAACCACTGACGTGGTTCAGTTTTTCTCAAGGAATGACCCGTTCGTTTATGAAGCAACCACTGCCCTACTAGTGCTGGGTATCAACAGGGAATTTGTTCACCAGTGCTATATATTCGTGATTAAATCCCTGGTTTACCATACAAAGTATTCGTTATTAAGCATTCTCGGCTAACCGGAACAGGTTTCCCCCCGCTTTAAGCAATAAAGAAACACTTTTCGTGTCAGGATCTGCCGTTAGCTACGTTACCCCGTAAGTTGCCCCAAGTGTCCCCCGTCACTGTCCCCCAACACTGCCCCCCCAACCCAAATGCCCCCCGGTCATGTTCCTCATTGCAATAACGGGTTAAATCCCCGGGGGAAAAACCTGGGGCCTCTACAACGCTCCTCCCTGGAGGGGGGGCGGCAAAAGGCCAAGTTGGGGATGAGATAAAAAAAGGTCACTTGGGGGTTTTCTTGTGGGGTAAATGGAAATTTGAGCTGATGATGTGGGGAGTGGGCCCCGGACCTGCCTGCATGGGCTGGTAGGTCCATTGCAGCACCCCCCTCATTTGTTCTTATGTCCATCTTACATGAAAAAACTGTCAAGTATTTTCCTGCAGCAAATGCTGAAGGCAGTTTAAAAAAATAATATTCACATCAAAGGGGGAGTTTGGGGGTGATTAAAATCTGCCTAAGGGCCAGTAGGCCCCCCCAGTCTTCTCTATTTATTTTTTTCTTTTAAATTGAGAATGATATTTACGGGGATACTATATCAGGGTATCAGTGTCGACCAGGCCACACGACGGTACGAGGCCCCGGGAAAATAAAAATAGGCACCATTGCCATGTATTCATCTAAGTCCTTTTTTATCAGAGGTTCAAGACTCTTCAAACCTTCTACCAACAAACAAAAAAATAACTAGAGCAAAATATATTTAATACTAAAGCCGTTAATAAGCTGAGATGTGGTATACTAATATATATATATATGTTTTTGGGGTTTGGGAAAACTTTTTCATTTTGGCTTAAATAAACCCTCACCTTCCATATAAGACAAGTGAAAATTTGTGTATGCAAAAATTTTTCCCCAAAAACATTCTGAACATAACGAAAAATATATTTCATTGTGTTTGTTTATTATTAATTAATGTTAACGTATCTAAAATATATTTAGTTGGGTTAGGCTAAATTAAATTGCTCTTGTTGTAATAAGGGTTGGGTAGGTTTTTTAAAGTTTCTCTTGGGACAAAAAATTTTTAAAATTTTTCATTCATAAATTAAAAAAAAATCTTTAAACGTATAAGAAAATTTTAGAAAAAAGGGGGTTTAAATTTTTGATGAGTTCTTGCTAATTGACCAGTTTTACCTAATCCGGAAAAAAAAAAAAAAAAAAAAATATATATATTATATATATATATATATATATATATATATATATATATATATATATATATATATCCCCCCCATAGGGTGACCTAAAAGAAAAAAGAAAATTTTTTTTTTTTAAATTTTTTAAATTTTTTCAGAAAGGGGGTTTCTAGGCCTTTTCTCCCGGCATTTTAGTTACTTAGGGGTTTTTTTTCATCAATATTATGAATTAAAGTAACTTTATTGTTGGTGCAGGTTATCAGGACCTTACTGACCTCTGTTTAGTAGATAAAAGGGGGTTTAAAACCCAATAAACCAACCAAAAAAATTTTTCATTAATTTTCATAGGGTTACAAAAATTATAAAAAAATTTAATAATCTTTTAAAAAAACGGGTGAAATTATTCAGGAAAAGTTGAAATCTATACGATTATCAATTTTGTGTGGGAAAAGTTGACGCCTGGGAAAAAATAACTTAAGTATTGCGTTTTTTTTCCCTTTTTTGAAATACGTTTGTAATAAAACAACTGCAAACTACGTATCTTGCTGGACGAAAAAGATTTTATTTTCCTTTTTTTTTTTTTTTAGAAACGAGTAGAATCCAGATGTAGCACTACCGAGATAAAGTACAGGCAAAGTACGGGGGGAAAGCTTTTTTTCGGGGAAAATTTTTTCTTTGCGTAGAGTTTTATCATGTCATGCTTTGATAAAGTTCCACACAGAGCGGGAAAAGCTTTCACGGGAAAGCTTCTTCTACAGGGGGGGAGCTCTCTTCCAGAGGAAAAAAAAGCCAAAAATTTCCCCAAAGGAAAAAATCTGTGCGTGAAAACCATGAGAAGTTCTAGACACTAATTTAAAAAGGGGGGAATCATAGACAGGGGTGTACACGGGCATGGACACGGGCGTGGACCGGGGGGGGGAAAACGGGGGTGGACACGGGCTAAGTAAACTCGTGTTTGGCATTTAAGTGGCGGCGACACCCCCCTCACCTTTACGTTTTTGGGGGCCGGGGGGGGGGGGCGGCCTTTTCGGTGGTGGGGGTCCCGGGGGGGCCGGGGGGGGGCCGGACCCTTTTCCCTTTGGGGTGGGCGGCCTGTTGGGGGGGCAGGGGATGGGCGGCCTGTGGGGTGGGGGGCCCCCTCTAAACCCGATATCTTTTTCCCCGCAATAATGTGACCCCTCATTTCCTACTGAATTTTTTTTAAAATTAATCTTTCAGGGGGAAAAACCATCAAAATAACTTTGAAAACCCAAAAAAAATTACTATTATTAAATTTTGGGAAGGTGAGTTAAGTAGGACACAAAAAGTGAAGACAGAAAAGGAAGGTGTGGAATAAGAACGGTTGGAAAAAAAAAAACTGTTTATAGATTGGGTGGTGGGGAAAAGGGGTTATAGACTTTGTGGGGGACGAGAGTGGGCTGTGGAAAAGTGTAGCTGGGCTGTGTGAAAATGTAGAAAGGGGTTTTAAAGTAGTAGCTGGGCTGTGGGCATAGTAGCTGGTCTGTGTGGACATGTAGTAGCTGGGCTGTGGGGCATAGTAGCTGGTCTGTGTGGAATGTAGTAGTGGTCTTTTGGAATGTAGTAGATGGGCTGTGTGGACATGTAGTAGTGGGTTTTTGGACATGTAGAAAGTGGGCTGTGTGGACATGTTAGTAGTGGTCTTTTGGACATTTTGGGGAGTGGTCTTTTGGAATGTAGTGCTTTTTGGACATGTTAGTAGATGGTCTTTTGGAATGTGTAGCTGGTCTGTGTGGACATGTTAGTAAGCTGGTCTGTGTGGACATGTTATACTGGTCTTTTGGAATGTTAGTTTTTGGGGCTGTGTGGATATGTTAGTAATGTTAGTAACTGGTTTTTTGGACATGAGTAGCTGGTCTGGGGGGGCATTAGGCTGGTTTGTGTGGACATGTTAGTAGTGGTCTGTGGGAATGTAGAGCTGGTCTGTGTGGACATGTTAGACTGGTTGTGTGGACATGTTATAGCTGGTCTGTGTATACATATCATCAGCTTGTCTGTGTGGGAAAGTCAGCACTTTTGTTGGACATATCAGCTGGTCTGTGGCATGTCAGCAGCGGGGGTCTGTGGCTCGTGTCAGCAGCTGTCTGCTGGGGGTTGTCTGAGGCATCAGTGGGGGCCCAAAAAAAGTTTTCTATGAATCAAAAATGAAGAAAGTACCAGAGTATAGTGGTACCAACATTATATATTGGCTTGGGGAAAATGGGGGGGCAGGGCTGTAAAATTGAAAAAAAGGGGGGCTGAAGGCAGTACTGATATCATTTTTGGGGGCACTGTATGATGTGAACATTAGATAAAATTTAGAGAATGTTGTTATTATTATTTTATGTAAAATAACCCTTTTTTGGGGGAACATTCATCGCAAGGAAGGGGGGTCAGCCCCCCGTCCCGCTAAACGTGGGGTGACCCCCCGCTCTCGCACCAGACCATTAACAAGTTAAATTCTCAAGTTGGACCGAAACGTCTCATAATTTTCAGTCTCTTAAGTGGGGGTTATTTGTGTATTGTTTCAGCCACGGATGTGACTTTTTTACTGAGTTGAATTACTAGAATCACTAAACTGAGGATTGGTAATCTTCCCCCAAGGACGACACAGGACAAACGCAAACAAGTACAGCAAGAATCCATTCTGGACGGAACGGGCAGTGCCAAGGGTGTTGGCTCCCTCCTCTGGCTCTCTCTGTCTACCTGACCTTCACCATCCTGACCCAAGCACTGCAGTTGAAAAAAAAAAAACAGATCTATAACTTAGGTGAATAAAATCATCCCCTCGTACCTGCAAATAAAAACCACACACACACACACACACACACACACACACACACACACACACACACACACACCATAATAAAGCCCTTATATTCACGTACACATATACGAAAAACCCCCAAAAAAACACGCACGCAAAAACCCCCAAAAGCACGCAAAACACGCACAGCAGCACTCGCCCATCTGACGTTCACGACGTCTCTGTTTGGAAATCGGATATGGAGAGCAGGGGGAAAAAAACCAAGCTATTAGGAAAAGATTGGGGGGAAAAAATGACTGCGATATAGAAAATACTCAGGGTATTAAAATGGTGCTGGAGAGCAAAAAATACACATCAGTCACAAAAGGTGTTATGAAATAATTGTTCTCAGAGTAAAAAACGAACTGAAAAAAGGGGGGGGGGGCATACCAAAAACATTTTTTGGGGGTATGAACGGCCCCAAATCTGGGGGGAGTAAAGGCCGTCAGATTTTGCAATGTATCACTCCATTATGTGTTAATATATCATGCCAGCAAATGTATAATATACCACCCAGCAGGTGTATATCAAAACAGCAGGTGTATCCCCCCCAGTAGGTGTATACCACCCCGTGGTGTAACCACCCCAAAGGTGTATACCACACCAGCAGGTGTATACCACCCAGATTAAACCACACCAGGGGGTTCCACCACAGGTGTATACCACACCAGCATTATCCCCCACCAGAGGTGTATATCATAACACGGTGTATACCACCCAGCAGGTGATACCACACCAGCAGGTGAAACCACCCAGTGGGGGTATATCACAAAAACGGGGGGTATACCACACCAGCAGGTGATATCACATCATCGGGTTTTATATCAAAAAGCAGGTGTATAATATATCACACCAAAAATTTTAAAAAATATCGTGGCCGCTGAAACATGGTTCTCCAAAACACTCCCAAAAAAAAAAATCAAATCTGACGAAAAGATTTAATTGAGCTCAAACATTATAGCTGCGGTTTTTTCCCCCTTTTCCCCCTTTTTTTTTTAATTTATATATATATATATAAAAATTTTTCATATAGGCTGACCATACTTAATATTTTAACAACCTGGTATCCGGGATCTGGGTAATAAAGAGGTATTAGGACATAAAAAAATTTTAAAAAGGCATTTTTCAGCTCCCCCCCCCCGGGGGGGATCAAAATACATACACAGGTTTTGGTGTTAATTATACTCTGAGTTTTCTTCTACATTCATGTGTGAAAATGGCAGAAAATGTAAACTTGGAAGAGCTCATTGTTTTTTAAGCTCTCATCTTCCAGAAAATTAGAGCCGTAGATACTGAGGTTAATAATTATTATTATTATTATTTCTAAAAAGAATGACAAGGTATACAGTCTAGTTGAAAAAAAATGACATACACTATAGGGCCCCCCTTGTTATACTGAGCATTTCGGCAAATTAGATTTTTTTTGTCCCCCCCCGGATCCACCCAGAAAAACCCCAAGTACCTTTTCTGCTGGGAAAAAAGGACAGCAGGTGTCTTAATTAAACAGGTCTAATTTTTTCACCCATACCGGGGACCCGGCCACGGACCTCACTGGTGATTGAGTGCCCTAAAAATAAAGCTACGGGACACCATTGATCGAAAATCGAAATGAATGAGATAGGGCTTACAAAAAACAAAACTTGAAGGAATTTTGGTAATATTTTTGTTGGGGGGGTATATCCCCCAAAAAGGGGGTCTATGTCTCTCAGTCTTTCCCCCCTCCCGAATTTAACCCCCTATGTTTAAAAGAATTCTTGACAGATAAAAAAATATTTTATAGCATTGAAAACCCTGACAGTCATTCAGCTGGGGAATGGTGGAGTCTAGAGTCCCTGTTCTCTGTGCTAGAGACCCACTGCTCGATCGGGGTTTCATATAATAATCAATAAAAAATGGGACTGTAATATTTTTATAAAAAACAGGCAACATATTACATTAAGCAACATAAATTTTTTTTAACATGTAGCCAAGACAAAAAAGCACTCGTTTTGCAACAAAGACGACACCAATTTATTATTTGTATAAATAATAATAATAATAATAATAAAAAAAAAATAATAATAATAAATTTTTTTTTTTATTATATTCTTGGGGAAATGGTACATAAAGCCCCCTTTGTTTCAAATTTTATCTCTTTTCCCCCATTGACAGCTCTGTGAAATCTTTTTTTTTTCTCTTCTTTTACTGATCTGACAGGGGGGTTTTTGGGAAAAAAAATGGTATAAAATACCACACAATGGAAAAATAAAACATAAGCAGTATAATGTGATCCTTTATTGACAACGTTTCGCCCACCGGGGGGTTTATCAGTCACAAACAATCTCCTGGAAAAAAAAAAACAAATTTATAAGATTTAGTCAGGTTGAAATGTTGGGTCAGGTGGAAAAATGTGTCTGTGACTGATAAAGCCCACTGTGTGGGCGAAACGTTGTCAATAAATGATCACATTATACTGCTTATGTGTTTATTTTCCTGGTGGTTATATTGTTTCCTCTTTAACTCGGAATAATCGTGATGACTTGATTGAAACAAGTCATTGGGAAAACTCAACCCCCGGCCCCCTCATCTTGGGATTTTGGGGGCTTGCTATGTGTTTGAATTTCATTCCGTTTATGAGTTGTTTTCCCCCTTTTTCCCCTGTTAGATGACGAGTGCATTTCTATGTTTCTAAGCATGTCCCCCCAGTGATTTCTAGTGTTGACTGAGGGAACATGTCCACGAGTGATTTCTAGTGTTTACTGAGGGAACATGTCCACAGTGCATTTTTAGTTTGACTGAAGGGAACATGTCCCGGGGTGGGGATTTTTAACCGAACAACACCCACATCATTTTTTTATTTGCTTTTTAGGGAACATTTCCACAATGCTTTTCTGTGTTATGAGGGAAAATTCCTGGAAATTTTTATTTTTTTAAAAACATTACGGGGTTTTTTTGGTGGGGAAAAGCCCCGGTGCTTTTAGTTTTTGACTTAGGGAACATGTAAAGGATTTTTTTACAAGAAAAGTTAGGTGTTTTGTGTTGTTTTTCAACATTCCACATAAAAACTAGGGGTGGCAAAGGGGGTTTTCTTACCCAAAAAATTTTACCATTTTTTCTAGTGGGGTTTTTTAGGCCATTGGTCCCCGGGGTTTTTGGTTACTGAAGGAAATTTTTCCCCAAAGGATTTTAAAATGTTTAAAATTTAAGCCCAACCCGGAGAGGCTTTTAAAGGGGACTGAAAAAAAAATTCCCGGGGTAATTTTGGGACGGGCCCAAATTCCCAAACCCCCCCCTTTGGTTATAGGTTCCACGGTTTTTTCTGTGGATAAACGTTCCCCAAAAGATTTTAAGGTGTTAGGGGAAAGACGGGCCTTTTAAAAGGTTAATAACCTGTCCAAAAGTGCCTTTTTAATTTTCCCCCCAACATGTCCACAGTGCCTTTCTAGTGTTTAAATAGGCCCCCAAAGTGCCTTTTTTTTTGAATAACCAAAAATGACAAGGATTTTGGTTTTCAACAACAAAGGTTCCGGTGAAATTTCTATTTACTTAAAAAAAGGTTTCTTTTGTTACGGAAATGTTCATTTTGTGTTTAACAAAAGCCCTATTTTTTGTTACCCAAAAAATTCCCCGGGTGAATTTTTAGGGGTTTCCCCAAACCCCCTCATTTTTAGGTTTTCTAGGAAAATTCCCAATTTTTCATTTCAGGTTCAAACAAAATGTTTTTCCCCATCCCCCTTTTTGGGAAATTTTTTTAAACCCAGAGTTTGGTCAAAAAAACCAGTCTTTTCAAATAATCTTACTGAACCTGAATCTAGATCACAAATACAAGCAAAATAGTCATTTTTTGAAATTGTCATGGCTAATGTATTTCTTGTTAACAAAATTTTTTTTAAGGCAGGGGGAAATTTTGGCACAATCCTCCAAAATTTTTTCATAGGATATTTTGAGACTGAATTATTGACACAGGTGTTACCTCCTCATTAAATATGACTGACATTTTAGGGGGTTTTTTTCCGTTTCAAAAAAAAGTGACGATACTTTCAGATCTTCTTAGGCAAATTAAATCTTTTTTAAAACCCTTCCCCAACACATTTGACTACAATGGGAAATAGAAAGTAATCGCCCTTTTTTCTTTTCTATTTACTGATTCTCTATCATGACTAACGAGTAATAACAACTGTTTTATCGTTAATCTTTTCCCAGAGCTTAGTGTGTGTGCTCACCTAATTGTGGTTGCGGGTCGAGGCTCGCTCCTGGCCCCGCCTTTTCCCACTGATCGCTACTAGGTCCTCCCCCCCTGCCCCATGAGCTTGATAATACCTCATCTTGCTGTGTATGGTTCCTCCCCCCCACTACATCATTTGAGTTTTTCCCCACTTCTAAACTCTATGACTCAAAAATATTTCCCCAACATCCCTTTTGCTGTCTATCTTAATTTCCCAATTGTGCCCCCTTGTTTTTGTGTCCCATCTCTGGAACATCCTGTCTCTTTCCCCCTTACCCTATTTGGGTTTTTTTATGTCTTATCATATTTTCCCCCCAACCCCCCTGTCCTTCGTTTCTAGGCCGACTTCCCCCTTTCTTCAGGACATTTCCCTTGCCCGGGACTAGCCTTTTGCAAACCTTTGCACTTTCTCGAATTTTTTTACACTAGGGCCCCCGCCCGTTGTGTGTGTGATCGACGTTTTTTAGATAAATAAAACGAATTTTTTTTAGATAAACATTGCCCACCAAATCATTTAATAGTTTTTTTGCTGCCAGAAAACCCCTTTTTCCCCTTTTGCCCCAAAAATAGTGTTATATAAATACTTCTGGGGGGTTATGATAGGGGTTTTATGTACCCAAATACCATCCTGTGTCATGTGTCCATATCAAACCTGTTGCATATTTACGAATATAAGGAACCCCTTTTTTATAAGTATACAACCAGTTGTATAATACACTTTACAACCGGTTACATGCATTCAGATCATGCAACCAGTGTCTACCAATTCTCAATAAATCTGACCATGTTCCCTTGTAAGTCTTTATGGTGACCTAGACTTTACCTAGTGACCTAGACTGATGGCTAGGTCACGTGTTTAAAATCCCAAATTCTTCTAGTTTTCAGACAATCGTGAGGTAAAATGGGAAAAAATACTGTTATTGGGTGTGGTGGGGGGGATGCCCGTTGGAATAAAGTTAGTATATGGGGGTACATGGACGTGCATGGGAGTAAAGGACGTGCATGGGGGTTCATGGACGTGAATGGGAGTACATGGACGTGCATGGGGTACATGGACGTGCATGGGGTACATGGACGTGCATGGGGTAAAGGACGTGCATGGGGTTCATGGACGTGAATGGGAGTACATGGACGTGCATGGGAGTACATGGAAGTGCATAAAAATACATGGATGGCATGGGAGTGAAGGTGCATGGAAATGCATGGGGTACTTGGAAGTGCATGGCGTACATGGAAGTGCATGGGGTAAAAGGGAAAACATGGGGAAAAAAATGGAAGTGCATGGGGTAAAGGAAGTGCATGAGAGTACATGGAAATGCATGGAAATACATGGAAGTGCATGGGAGTACATGGAAAAGCATGGGGGACGGAAATGCATGGGGAAAAAAATGGGGAAAAACATGGGAGTACATGGAAGTGCATGGGGTCATGGGGAAAAAAATGGAAATACATGGAAGTGCATGGGAGTACATGAAAGTGCATGGGAGTACATTGAAGTGTATGAGAGCACAAAGGGGAAAAACATGGGAGTATATGTAAGTGCATGGAAGTACATGGAAGTGCATATTAGTACATGGATTTCATGGGAGTACATGAAGGTGCATGGGGAAAAACATGGGGTAGGGGAAAAACATGGCATCATGGGGAAAAACATGAGGGGTACATGGAAATGCATGGAAATACATGGGTGCATGGGGTAAAAAAAATGCATGGGGTACATAAAAAAATGGAAATACATGGAAGTGCATGGGGTACATGGAAGTGCATGAGAGTACATGGAAATGCATGGAAATACATGGGGAAAAACATGGGAGTACATGGGGAAAAACATGGGGTACATGGAAATGCATGAAATACATGGGGGAAAAACATGGGGGGACATGGTCATGGGATACATTGAAGTGTTGGGGCACAAAGGGGAAAAACATGGGGGGATATTAAGTGCATGGAAGTACATGGAAGTGCATATTAGTACTGGGGTGCATGGGGTACTTGGAAGTACATGGGGAAAAAATGGGAGTACATGAAAGTGCATGGGGGGTACATTGGTGTATAAGAGCCCTGGAAGTGCATGGGAGCACACGGGGGCATGGGAGTAGGGTGCATGGGAGCCACAGGGATGGGGTACTTGGAAATGCATGGGATACATGAAAGTGCAGGGGGGCACACAGAAGTGCATGGGGCGCACAGGGGAAATGCATGGGAGTAAAGGAAGTGCATGGGAGTACATGGAAGTGCATGGGAGTACTTGGGTCATGGGAGCACAAAAAGTGCATGGGACCCACGGAAGTGCATGGAAGACACGGAAGTGCATGGGAGAAAAGGAAGTGCATGGGGCACACGGAAGTGCATGGGAGTACTTGGAAGTGCATGGGAGCACACAAAAGTGCATGGGGCACGGAAGTGCATGGAAGTAGGGAAAAGGATGGGAGTACATGGAAGTGCCCTGGAAGTACACGGAAGTGCATAGGAATACTGGGAAGTGCATGGGAGTACATGGAAGTGCATGGGAGCACACGGAAGTGCATGGGGATTTTTTTGGGGAAAGTGTGGGAGTACTTGGAAGTGCATGGGAGTCTTGGAGTGCATGGGGCACACGGAAGTGCATGGGAGTACTTGGAAGTGCAGGGGAGTACATGAGAGTACAGAGGACTTTGTTAGTCAATACGAGGGCCCCCTGCCAAAACTGTCTATTCTAATAAATTAAAAGCAGAATTTTTGTTGTGGGTGTTTGACCCCAAAAGACAAAAAAAAAAGGGCATCTTTCTCTCTTTAGTCTGCTGCTTTAATTACCCCATATCTATAATTCCAGAGCTATATACGTTTTCAGACGTAGTTTCCCCCTTTTTATTTATACTGTTTTTCACGTTTTCCATTTTTTTCAGGAAATTTTAATTATTTCAGTGACAGTCTTGCACGGTTTGAAATCCTTTTCTTATCAAAGGCGATTATGGAATTGCAGGCTGCATTCTGTATCATTGTAATAAAACTTACCAATTTAAAAAAAGTATAGTCATAGCCCCTTGCAGAAGAGTACTGAGGCTTAAAAGGGGAAGGTCTCCCGGGGAAAAAACTTGTCTTCCCTAGATTTTCCCCCGCCTCTAAGAGAGTAGGGGGGGCCCCTCCCCCGTTGAATAAACCCCCATGAGGGCCTTCCTTCACTGACTATCGAAAAGTGAGGGCAGACTCTACACTAACTGTTTCGGGGAGTTTATTATCAGAGGAGATTACATTACATCCGCCAGGAACAATACACATTTTGTAGAACATCCGTTTGTGAAACCAAGAATATTTTAATATGTAAAATCTCGCAAAAATCTATTAAGATATCTCTGATCCTTGATAAAGGAGCTGATTCATATATTCAACATCGTTCTCAAATAGTAACTTTGTTATGCAACTCGTTAGAGTGCATTAATTTCTCGACTTTACCAAGACAAATAATTTGTATATTAGTCATTCTAAGGGGTTTTTTAAGGTTAGGCTACTTTCCTTTAAAATAATTAATTTATAATTTCATATAGTTAACGTCTGCTTTGGTCAATTACTAATTTTAATAAAAATTTTTTTATAATAAAAAAAAGGCACCCTTATGGTTAAAATTATTCTGCTCCCATCTTTTTGAGCCAAATGACTTAAAAATTTATTGGGTAAACACAAACAACGAACACTGTGTGGGGAAAAATTCATTAAAAAGGGGGGTGGTAGTTTTTTGGGTAGTCTGCTTGTTCAGTGAGGGGGGGTACATAGTTCCCCTACCCCCCGCCATTCTGCACCCGGTGGGGGGTGACGTAAATGATGCGTCTCCGACCGGTGGTCAGAACCATCAAATCTTTAAGTATTCATTTCATTCCTGTTTAAATTATTATATGTTTTGGGTTAATTGGTTTCAATAAAACTTCCTTCACTCTTGTTTAGGGTTTTAGATCCCAAAATTTTTTTCTGTTTTTTGACTTACATGTGTTATGTCATCTTTTAATCCTCACCATTTCTTTTAAAAAGGGTTTTTCGCAATCGGTAGTGATTTCTAGACTGGTGTGTAACTCTGTTTTTTTTTTTTTAGCCTTGACTGTCGACTCGGGGCATTCGACAGAGGCGAGATATAAAAGGGCGCCCAGATCTTTACAAGATCTGAGACG
>WNWK01026327.1:0-27516 GCA_009830355.1 Cherax destructor
CCCAGATGAATCACAGAGATGTTAGGAAGTATTTCTTCAGTCACAGAGTGGTCGGGAAGTGGAATAGTTTAGGAAGTGATGGGTGGAGGCAGGGTCAATACATACTTTAAGAAGAGGTATGAAAAGCCATGGCAGGGGGAAAGTGACCCGGTAGGGCCCCGGGAAGGGCGGGGCCAGGAGCTATGATCCCCCTAAACCACAACAGGTGAGTAAACCCCAGTTAAGTACACCCAACACACACACACACACACACACACACACCCCCTAAATTGTTGGGGGGAGGTTCTTTAAATTGGGTTGAACAGACAGGGGATGGAATTGGTATATTAGAAAAAAAATTCTCAGAGCCGTAAGCCTGGTCTATCCCTCCGGGGGTGTCTCGATGGAACTAAGGCACCCCCCCGAGCAGGGCTTAAGCTTTAAAAGATTGCCTTTTTGACATTGGGCTCCCGGTTGCATCGGATGGTCACATGAGCAGAAACGGTTAACCCATGAACTATCAAAAAACCTTGAAATGGTCGGTACGTATGTCGTCCCGACATACCTCATACAAACTAAAGACAACAGGCGTAAACCAAGCTGTTCCCCTTTTACCTTTTAGAAAAGTTGAATCTTTTTTCCTTTTAATCTTATCGTGACGGAAACAATCTATTTTACAAAAAGATATATCTATGATAAAAGGAATTAAAAATAAAAAATAATTTCTAGAAAATCATGATAAAAGAGAAAGAAAAATTAATATATGTCGATCGATCAATTGTTTTCATGTGATCTGAATTCAAAAGGAAATATATTTACAAGAAGGTAGTGATTAATAGACAAGGTAGATTCCCCCAAATTTTCCATATTTTTTAATTCTCAAAACCCGGAGGAACTTGAACCACAAAATCTTACTAGATGCTGGAAATCTGAAAAAAAAAAAAACACAGTTAGCTCAATAACACAAAGTATTAGAAAGGGGGAAAAAGGCCCCCCTTTATCTTTTAAAATGTAAATTCTCAACACACGACACTTTACCTGAAAGGGGAATTTTAAAGTAAAAGGGGGGAAAGATGGCTATGGGGAACACAAGGGACAACTGGCACTCTAGTGAATACACTAGCAAAAAAAACGGCTTTGGGGAATTTTTTTTCATCAGTGGGGGGATTTTATAACTCATTCAAGTAGTCTTTCTTCAACAAAGCGTCCCCGGAAAGGGGAACTACCACTTGAACTAGCAATTTTGGAAGATAGACTCAGTATCAAGGCCGGGAAAACCCCCGGCCCCACCCTAGGCATCAAAACCCCATCTTGCATGCAAGATTTGGGGGGCTGAATTCCAGAAGGAGTGACAGCAATACTAGTGTCTTGACCCCCAACGTTAGCAAATAAAACACATACTATCTACAAGAACTAATCTGAACTTCACATTCGCATCACTTTAATTTCCCCTCTGATACAAGGGGGGGAAAAAAAAACACTTGCTCAAAGGCTAGAGACTTTCTATCAGTCATAAGGACTATAAGAACTTTCACTGATTCATTAAAAATTATGGCTCTGAATAGCAGCACACACAGTATTATCACAAAATTTACTTGAGCATCGGGGGTTGACGGGAAAAACAAACACATTAGTACTACTTGACTTTATTTAAAAGACATGACTTTGAGCAAAAAAACAGAATTTAAATGAAATTGCAAGTACACAAAAAAAAACCCCTTTAATTGTCTTTTAAGAAAATTCCTCCTTAAATGTCTCACACAAAATGTCTATAACAGAATAGTGTCTCTCATGATGAATAACCCCGGCGAATGTAGGTGGGGGGAGAATTTTTTCCCGGGGGCGCTGGCGGGGGGCGATTTGGGGAGAAATGCACTTACATGAGGAACTCTCACAGCAAGTTTTTCGTTGGCGCTCGGGGGGTGAAGGACGACAGTCTCGACTTGCTATGGGAAAAAAAATCCCCCCCGGGCCCCCAAAATGGGGGGGAAATACCACAAAATATTGACGGGGGTGGGGATAAAAAGGGGGGCCTTTTTTTTAAAACCGCGTGGGTGGTGAGTGGCGCGCATGGATGGCGTCAAGGGGGCCAAAACACTGGTGGTGGGGGTGACATCCCCCGGGATTCAACCCCTACACCCCAAATTTTCACGGCAGTGGGAAGCCATTAACCCCGGGGGTTTTTTTTCAATAAGCCACAGGGGAAAAGGGGGAAAAATTACCCAAAAGCGTCCCCAATTGTAGCACAAAACGATTGGAGACAATACTTCAAGGAACTGGCTTTGAAGAATCGACTGGCTTTTTTTGTATGTCTGGCTTTCTGGCAGAGGCTGGCCAACCCCCCGGGGTGGTGGACCTGAATGCTGTTACTTACACAGCAGTGAAGAATTGGATGAATGGCAGGAGACACTGGATGACTTCAGGCTGGCTTAAGGGGCTATCCCCCAAACTGGTTTTTTTTGGCTTAAAAATTCAAAAAACCCCCATCAACTCTTCGGAGGTTTTTTTGCAATTAGAAGCCAGAAGACTGGGGGGCACTGCTTCAAGGGGCTTGGGGGGGTGACATCACGGGGGGGGGGAAGGGAGTCGCCAGGGGGGTTTATATTGACGCCCGCGGGGGGCCCCCCTCACACCCCTGCTTTGTCTCTCAAAAAATGCTCAAAATACCTTTTAAAACTCGCCCAAGAGCTGCCACCATTTTTTTGGAGGTTCTTTTGAGACTGGGGAAGAACAGACGAGTTTGGGATGGTAACTTTTTTATATTAGACAGGGTGGGGAATTTCAGAGCCATAAGCCTGGTCTATCCCTACACAGTGTCCCCATGGTAACTAAGGCACTGCCCGAGCAGGGCCCAAAATTCAAAAAAAAATTAAATTTTTTCATGGGTTTTCCCTTAACATTGGGCTAAACGGTTGTCGGATGGTTTGACAGAAACGGGTTTACCCCTGAACTATCACTGAGCTTTTAGTGACAAAAGTATCGGGGGAAGGGTTTAGAGATAAAGGTAGTCAATGGACACACTCTATAAGTTTTGGGTTCTGGTATATTAACGGAGTCTGTGAGGGGGAAATACCAAAAGGGCCTGACTCTTTTTGGATATGTCTAAGGCGGTAGTGAGACCGACGCCCGCCTCTGGGCATAAAATGGGAAAAAATTTTCGCCCACACAAAGGGACCAGCTATTTTTAAAAATAAATAAAATTTAATACACTACACAAGTGTATACAAAACTGACATGACAGCTCCGGGGCCTGACGATGACTCCAAAAAGAGACAACTCTATAGGCTAAAAGACAGGTGGCCCCGGGGGGAATCTAACAATAAAAACACATTATAACTTAGAACTAATCCAAAAAAATTTAGTGGACCCCTGTATTCATTATTTGGGTTTTTTTTTTTGTTATTGTGACACTGTACTTATTAGTTATTAGGGGTAGAGCCAATGTTATTGTGGGGGTCTGTATTACATTATTTTTTGGGGTTTTGTTATTTTTTTGGGCTCTTTTTTTACGCATAAGGGGGGAAAAGGGGCAGGAGATTCTTGATTGTAGAGATAAAAAGGTTTTGGGTATAGTTTTCTGATATATTCACTGC
Organism: Cherax destructor; assembly: GCA_009830355.1. Classification (NCBI taxonomy): domain Eukaryota; kingdom Metazoa; phylum Arthropoda; class Malacostraca; order Decapoda; family Parastacidae; genus Cherax; species Cherax destructor. Next base: position 3,573 of record WNWK01026327.1, read on the forward strand.
TTAATCAAAGAAAATTGATGTACAATTTTTTTTCATTTTAATTATTGCACGTTTATGAACTGTAAATGAAAATTTATTTTGTGCTCACTGTAAATTTTTTTTTGAAATTTTTCACTGCATAGTCTTAGGACTAGAGCCAATGTTATAGGACTCTGTGTTTAAATTATTTGGGTTTATGTTATTTGTGGATTTTTATTTATTTAAAGGGGGAAAAGGGGAAAGGGGTTCACTGGTTGGGGGAAAATTTTTTGGGGTATAGTTTTCATTTTATTGCTTAATCAAAGAAAATTGTTGTTGTAAATTTTGGGGTAACATTTTTTTTGCTTTTTTTATGAACTATAAATGTTTTTTTTGGGGAACTAATAAAATAAAAAAAAACTCCCATTTAGGAGGAGGATGAGTTCCAAAAACCAGAATAGGGGGCGACTACCAGGAGACCTGAATACTGGGCGACTCCCGGGGAAGACCATGAATACTGGGCGACTCCCGGGGGACCCCCGAAACTGGGCGACTACCAGGAGACCAGGAATACTGGGCGACTCCCGGGGAGCCAAAATGAATACGGGGACTACCAGGAGACCATGAATAAAAGGGACCCCCGGGACCCCCGGGTTACTGGGCGACTACCAGGAGACCATGAATACTGGGCGACTACCAGGAGACCATGAACCCCTGGGCCCCCCCGGGGAGACCATGCCCCCGGGGACTCCCGGGGGAGACCATGAACCCCGGGCGCCCCCCGGGGAGACCGGGGTCTGGGGACTACCGGGAAAAATTGGGGATAACAACAGAACCAGTCAAAAAAAAAGGGAAAAAATCTCACTGTTGGGACACCTTTGAACACTTGAACACAGTGAAGATCACGGAAGTCAGAGCACCGAGCCTAGCCAAAGTCAGAGCCCCAAAACCCAAAAGCCAAAGTGGGGCCCGGGGAGCCTAGCAAAAGTCAGAGCACCAAGCCGGGGGCATAGAAAACCCGCCCCTAGCAAGTACCGAGCAAAGACCCACCTGCGCCCCCCCAGCACCCGCAAGCCCTAGATCTGTGACGTCCCCACGCTGAATTTCACCTTATGAGAAAATAGCGTATCCCCTCACAAAATGGGGCGTCAAACCCCTTCAAAAAATACACGCCCCGGGGAGTGTGGTAGTATCAAAAATAAAATTCATGTTGACATAGATTTTATATTAAAATGGAAAACCCGGGGTCCCAAAGTCCCCTGGGCATCTTATACTTTATCTATTTTCTTTTCTCTTGACATTATCAACCTTTTCCAACCCCTTTTCCACTTTTTTTCCTTCATCTCCCCTTACATTACCGTCCACTACGACGCCTTAAAATTTGAAAAAGAAAGTTTATAAGGATTAAAAAAAAACTTCTACAAAAACAAATTTTTTAAAAATTTAAAACAGAAGAAATTTGAAAGACATGAAGTCAAGTGAAGTGAAGTGAAGTGACAGATGTGCTCACCCCGAGATAGGGGTTAAAAAGGTAAAAAGGAAAAAGTTCCTGATTGAGACAGGTCGACTACTGTGCTCACCTGTTTGTTCTCACAATTTTTTTTTTTTTTTTTAAACTGTTAAGGATTTTTTTTTTTTAAGGTTGTTGCTTCATATTTTTTAGATTTTTTTTCCCAATTACGTTTTTGAGTTTCTTTTTTCTTTTTTTCTAAATTTTTAATTTCCTCAGTTCTATTTTTTGTCTTTTTTACCTTTTTTATTACAAAAAATAAGCTTTATTCTTCAGTCATTAGTCACTTATTTTTTTTTGTTTTTAAAAGGGGGGATGAACTTCAACAGTAGTGGGACATGGGGGTCAACAGGTAATGGGCACATGGGTCGCCAAAAGGAGTGAATAATGGGTCGTCAACAATTTTTGGGCATGGGTCGTCCCGGGAAGGGCACATGGGTAATCAACAGGTAGGGGGCATGGGTCGTCAACAGGTAGGTTTTGGGACATGGGGTCAACGGGGAATGGGATGGGTCGCCAACAGGTAGTGGGCACATGGGTCGTCAACAGGTAGTGGGGGCATGGGTCATAAACACATACATCCTGTAAAAAAAGCTGTTATTTTATCAAAATTTTTTTGGGGAAAACAATGGGCATTTGTTTCAATATTCCCAAAAAATAATTATTTATTTCCCCCAAAAGACACATTCACTCAACACACAAGACAATAATAGATCGAAATGTCTTTTTGAGGGGAATTTAAAATTTAAAGAGGAGAATTCAATCGGAGGAGGACCAGGCAGGATTTTAAAGGGATCTAAAAGGCCAAAAACCCGGTCTAAAAAAAGGGGACTGGAGTTCAACCCCGTCAAGTGCAAAGTCGAAAAAACGGGGGAAAGGGGAAAAAAACCCCCGGCGAATACAGCCTAGGGGGCCAAAGACTACAAACCTCCCCCCAAGGAAAAGGGGGCCGGGGGGGGTTCGAACATATTTCCCGAGGGGGAAAATCCCCAAAAACTGCCCCCAGCATATGGGGCGACCAGCAAACCTAAAAAAAACTTTAAAAAAACTCAGTAAGGAGTCTTCAGGGGTTATACATCGTAACATCAGGCCCCCTGGGGGATGCAGACTAGTTTGGAATCCACACCTCTACAGAAAGCAGTGTCTACTGAGTTCCAGGTCCCAGTCTACCTTTATACAATTCATTTATTCGCTTCCCTTTTCCCTTAAATTCCCTGACAAAAAAACTGAAAGATATACTGCAAATCACCCAGAGCAAAATGGAAGATTCATCCTGGACCTGGGTCCAAGAGAGAACATGAGGCCAGGATGAATTACAACAATTGGATATGCTGAATATTGAAGACAGAGTAAAACAACTGAAGTTAAATAAAGTTTATAAAATTGCTCACAAACAGTGTCCAGAATATCTTCTCCAATTTTGCCAAGGCTGGGAACCAAAGCAGTCAGTATTAGGGAGAGAGCACAACTTTGTAGTACCCACAGTCACTGGCCAGGCTTCAAACACCTTTTATTGTACAGCAATAAAAAATGGAACAGACTGCCTGCACATGTCAAAGCCAGTCTAGCATGAGCCAGTTCAAGAAGAGCCAAAAGGTCCCTTTAATGAATGTAGCGACAGAAAGGGAGGAGAATGATGTTTTTCTTTAGCTAATACACATGTAAATATAAACAACTAATTTTACCTTATTCCAGTATATCTCCTTTATATTATGATGATAAGATATTATCTTCGTTATAGTATAATAATAAGGTTTTAAAAAAGGACCCGAATGGAAATAAGTCACTCTGTCTCACTTTTTTGGGTTATCCTATGTTCTCTAAACATATGCTGGTATGTAAGTAAGTATTTCTTCAGTCACAGAGTTGTCAGGAAGTGGAATAGTCTGGAAAGTGAGGTGGTGGAAGCAGGATCCATACATAGCTTTAAGAAGAGGTATGATAAAGCTCTAGGAGCAAAGAGTGAGTGACCTAGTAGCGACCAGTGAATAGGCGGGGACAGGAGTTATGACTCGACCCTGCAACCACAATTAGGAGTACACAACACACACACTCGTGGCGAACCGTTTTATCAATGTCTTGAAAAGTGCATATGTGTCTTTATGATTACAAGTTGATTATAACAATGGTATACAATACCGATAAGTTGATAAGACACCTGTGCAACATTTGGGGGCAGTAAGACCTGTCTCCGAGCCCGAGCGAAAAAAATTGAAAAATTATGAAAATTGAGTTAATCTTAAAAGAAAAATAGCTTAACTCTCTGGTCAAATGGTACAAAAATCAATGTAATACGACGTTTCTACAAGGAATTATAGTCATTTATATCATGTATGGTGACGGCGATGTGCGCAGCTCGCCTGCTCTCATCCCGTTATTTTAGAATTTTTTCCAGTTTTTTCTTTGCTGTTTCGTGTATTATTCACCAAGGGTACCGATGATTGGATAGACAACTTTCTTAATAAACTACATAGACTATACAACAAACATTGTCCTATAAAAATGAAACAGATTACGAATAAACGGCTAGGATGCCCTTGGTTAACTAACAGCTTACTAAAATCCATTAACAAAAAACATCAATATGAAAAGCAATATAGATGGGGGTTCATTCATAAAGACTTTATTAAACAATATTCATCAGTTCTCACCAAACTAATAAAAAAAGCCAAACAGTTGTACTACTCCAATAGATTCACTGAAACAAGAGGAGATATAAAAAAAGACCTGGAAAACACTCTCACAGATTATGGGCCACAAACTGAAAAAACTAAGGATATTGTCCTAACTAAACCAAACGAAACACCACTACAGCCTATTGATACAGTAAACAAGATAAATGACTTCTTCTCAACCATAGGTTCAAATCTTGCCAGTAAATCCCAGATACCAATGCCCGGCAAGTGATTACCTAGATGGGAATTTCCCATCCTTCTTATATCTTGCATCTACTGAACCCACTGAAGTCACCACGATAATCAAGTCACTTAAAAATAAATCAGGACATCTGTCTCAAGTCCCACCATTAATATACAAACGAGCCGCTCATTTCCTTCACATCCTATTTCATTATTTTTTAACAAATCATTAGAAACTAGCACTTTCCCGACACTCCTCAAAACAGCAAGGGTTACACCAATACACAAAGGTGGTGACCCCACAGACGTAAACAACTATAGGCCTATATCAAATCTACCGTTGCTATCCAAAATCTTCGTGAAACTTGTGCACAAGAGATTATACGCGTTGATAACGACACAAATCATACTCAACCCCTGCCAATTTGGCTTCAGGAAAAATAAAAGCACTAACGATGCAATAGTAAAAATGATAGACCTGCTTTACACAGCACTCGAAAATAAGGAATATCCATTAGGACTTTTTATTGACCTAAGGAAAGCTTTCGACACAGTAAACCACGGCATCCTACTCCACAAACTTGACCACTATGGAATAAGAGGTCATGCACTAGCATACTTCAAATCCTACCTCACTAATAGGTATCAGTATGTCACTATTAAAGACACATCCTCCACGACACACACTTGACACTGGAGTACCGGGAAGTGTCCAGGTCCCCCTGTTTCCTTTTATACATCAAAGACCTTCTCAATGTATCACAACACCTGAAACCAATACTCTTTGATGACGACACAACTTATGTCATCTCCCACACAAATCTTGCCACGCTTAATACCAACGAATTAATAAAAATATCAACATGGATGACAGCCAATAAACTTACACTCAACACTGATAAACCCCTTCTATATTATGTTTGGCAAAAGAGCAGGTGATCCACAATTAAACATTAAAATCAACAACACTCCTATTGCGAAACATAATGAGGGCAAGTTCCTGGGCCTTCACCTTGACAGCAGCCTGAAATTCAGCACCCATATCCAACACATAACAAAGAAAGTGTCCAAAACTATGGGGATCCTCTCTAAGATACGGTATTATGTACCACAATCAGCCCTACTCACACTATACTACTCACTCATCTATCCCTACCTCACATATGCCATTTGTGCATGGGGATCAACAGCAATTACCCACCTAAAGCCAATAATAACCCAACAAAAAGCCGCAGAAAGAATTATCAAGCAATCCAATGCTAGGCAGCACACACCCCCACTCTTTAAAGACCTAAACCTACTCACTGTTCAGAACATCCATACTTACTACTCTGCTATCTACATTTATAGAACCATTAATTCCAACTTTAACCCTGAGCTAAAACACTTTCTTGACAGTTGTGACAGGACCCATAGACATAATACCAGACATAAACATCTCTTTGACATTCCCCGTGTCCGACTAATTCTATACAAAAATTCAATGCACATAAAAGGGCCTAAAATCTGGAACTCCCTGCCTGAAAACTCTAGAACTGCAGACACAACCTCCATTTTCAAAAGCACCGTTAAAAAACATCTTATCTCACTCACGCACCCAACCGGTAGCTAAACACATGAAAACTACTTTATCTTGCACATATCCACAGCAAAATACACTTATTGATATCTGTGATTCCCCTTAATTTGCACAGGACTAACCAAAATTCTAATACAACTGTTGCTTCATAATTCTTAAGCTAGTCATAAGTTTGCCTAAGACACTCCTATTTAGAAACTGTATTATGCCAATACATCACCTTTACCATTAATATATAAACTAATTGTTAAATTCTTAAACTAATTGTTAAATGCTTAAATGTTTAAATTCCAGTACCTCAATTTTTGTAAACCTAGCTAATCACTACAATTACCTAACCTTACTATCTGTATAATCATTGTGTCGCTATTGAGTAAGACCTATCATTAGACTGCCTGAAAAGCCTAGGCATACCTAGGCATATTATTGGCTATCTTGTAATATCTACTTCATAAAATGTATAATTATAAGTACACCCCACCTTGCATATTACCAGAAATAAAGAATTTTAATTTTAATTTTAATTTGAATTTGAATACAATAATTGACGATTTGGCATCATATGAGAGTGGGCGGAGCTTATACGTAGTCTACCAGCCAATCAGGAACGATCTGGGAATATTTGCTGACGCCGGCAGAATTCCCGCTCTGAGCGGCACCATATATTATTTCATTATTACGCTAATATCAATTCTACGGCTTATTTATCTATCACAATTGACCTAATATGAAATAATAAACACTATAAATAATATATAAACGTGTTATATGCTCAAGCATTGATGTACGTCCTTCACTCTGGCTCCGCTATGTAGATGACATCTTTGCTCTTTGGCCTCATGACTTAAGTCTCTTCCAACCTTTTCTTGATGCTCTTAATAATCTTGCCCCTTCCATTAAGTTTAAAGCTGATTGGGAATCTAATTCTTTGCTTCCTTTCCTTGATGTTCATGTCCACCGTTCAGTTACAGGTTTTGCCTTCTCCGTGTACCGCAAGCCTATGCACAGTGGCATGTACATTCATTACTTCTCTTATCATGCCTCCTCTGTCAAGAAGAGTGTTCTTATCTCCCTCTTTCTCCGTGCTCTCCGCATCTGTGATCCTCAGTTTCTTGAAGCAGAAATTTCCACTCTTCATAATTCTTTTTCCCGCCTGGGCTACCCTTCCCATTTCATAGACTCTGCTTTCTCTCGTGCTAAACGGACTTTCTTCTCTCTAAACCCTCTACTCCTGAGAACTCTCCAGTCCTCTGCCTTCCCTACATCTCTGGTCTCTCTAATCTCAGCAACTCTCTCCGTTCCTTAGACATCAAACTTACCTTACGCCAAACTAACACTCTTCGCACTAATCTAGTTCATCCTCCCTACCTCCACAGATTCTCCTGGTGTCTACTCTATTTCTTGCTCCTCCTGTCCTCTTCAGTACTTCGGAGAAACTGGCCGATCTCTTTCTGACAGACTCAGGGAGCACAAAAATAGTGTTAGGTTGCCGACACTAATAATGCTCTTTCTGTCATGTCAGAGATCACAGTCATCCCATTGATTGGTCTTCTGCTAAAACTGTCTACCCTACGTCTAACTTTCATAGTCGCCGCCTGGTTGAATCCTCCCTTATACACAACTTTCCCTGTATGAATCTTAGCCCTGGCTTTGTCTCTGTTGATGCTTCCTCTCTCATTACATTGTTAAATGCTCTAAACTTCAGAACACCCGTGACTTAACCTGATTCCTTCCCTGTCTTATCTTCCCCTTCTCCTTTTTTCTCCTTGGGTTTTCCTTTCTTTCTGTTCTTTCTTTTGCCTTGTATTTTCCTTCATTTTTCGCTTTTCTTCCCTCTCGTACCCCCTTGCGGGTCCTAGCCTCATAGCAGTGCTCCTTCCCATATGACTGTCTACTCTACTACCTTTACTACTACCTTTACTACTACCACTACTACCACTACTCCTACATTTCCCCACTCTCTTGTACCCTCCCCTGTCTGCCTGCCTATAAATACCCTTCCTCTGTCTCTGTGTGTTAGTGTGACTTTGTAAATGGTCCAAGTCGGGCCGAAACGTCGTCGTAAGCTCCTCTCTTTTATATGTGCGGGTTGTGTGTGTATTAAAACATTAGTTTTACAAGGAAAACATTGAAAAACAAGTGATTTTCTCGAAAAAAAAAAAAAAAAAAATCCCGAGGCGGGTGGCCGGCGCCGTTCCAGGCGAATATCTCGGAAGTAAGTTATTGACTTATTTTACTTAGGTGAGCCTTTACTGTTTGATTAAATGAAATAATATTCACAGGGATCGTAAAAATATGATTGTTCTTTTTTTAACAACGCAGTTTTGGAAATATTCCAAATATTTTGGGATTTATTTGGGAGTAAAGGGAAGATATTTTTTCAACATTCAAACAGTTACATACTTTATTTTTTTGTGGAATAAAGATAAGATATTTACAGTAAAGTGCAACAACAAAAAATCGTATTAGCATTGTTCTTTCGGTACCAAGTCCCAAAACAACCTTACGTAGTGACACATAGGCTCGCGTTCTTGCCAAACATCCTGACATGAAATTTTCAGTAAATATTTTTTTTTCAGTTGTTTTTTGGACTATCTTACTGAATATTTTTTAAAACATACTGAGTGAACAGTTCTATGTGTAAAAAAAAATGAAAGAAATTCGACGAACAGAAAAAAAAATTGACAGGTCATACTGCCCCTTTAGGAAGCTTTATTCCAAAACGTTTTGTGGAAACTTTTTTAGTCACTAAAAGTTCCACAGGGTAAGTGAGCCGTTAGGAGCGTTAAACATACCGTGGATCGGCCCTCGGAGTATATAAACCCACACTCCCAACCAAAACAACTACACACTCCAGCTTTTGAAGGTGACTATCGTGTATATTTTAATTGATAGATTTATCCACCTAGGAACACCTAGGCAAGTTTGTACAGATAGACACTAATAGTAGGATTATTAAGGCAACGTTAGGTATTAATACTGTAGCTCTAGCACCCCTATATAGGTAGTTATAGGCCTGAATAGGCAAGCATTAGGTTATGTTAGCTAGAGACAACTGGCAGCCCACACGAATCTAAGCAGTGTGGTGGTCAGAAGTTGTGACCTACGTTCTTACCAGACCAGACCTCGACAGAACAAGACGTGCTGAGATTAAGCAGCACCCCTACGTGACCCAACATCTGTCCTGGGGCCCTGGAGGAGATCCCGAAGTACCGTGGAAATCTGCCTCCATCCAGACCCATTACAGTAAGACTAGGCTTTCTTTCTCTCAGTATCTGGCCAGTTTTCTGGGGAAAACATTAGTGAAGTTATCTGTGGGTCTTAAGCAGACGGACGCCTTTGTGTTGGTATGTACCAGCGTCGTCTCTTAAGTTCAGTCTGGAAGCTAGTGTTACTTACTGCATATATTACTCAAGGGACATCCTAGTAACCAGGGAACTCTGAGGTGCAGGCAGGACACTAATTACCCCATCTTTTGCAGACAAAGTTTCTCCACTGCACATGGTGTTAGGAGGGGTTATATATAAGGAAGACCAGGACACATACCCACCCTTTTCTTTCAAGTAAGTAATCCCCTTCCAGTATTGTGTAGGCAGTGTGGGATTCCCCTTACTGCAATTAGATAGAAATTTGTACCATAGCCACTTGTAAGTCTGAGAGAAGTGTCTCAGAGTGTCGGTGTCAACAGTGCTTGCCCAGAGAGCAAATTACAAGAGGCCAATCCAAACAAGTTTCTATACGTTTCGCTTACACAGTGGGCTTCTTCAGGCTAATACAGGAGAAACGTTTCAGAATAAATACATGTAGCTGATGCAGGTGTCTTACTTATCAATAACAACAACGTTTTCAGTGTAGAAAATGACGGAGAAGAAACTTTTTTACATCATCAGGAAAGTTAATGAAAATTTAAGTACACCAAGAAGATTATCACAAGGAAGTCACTGTACAGTGAAGATTATCACAAGGAAGTCACTGTACAGTGAAGATTATCACAAGGAAGTCACTGTACAGTGAAGATTATCACAAGGGAGTCACTGTACAGTGAAGATTATCACAAGGAAGTCACTGTACAGTGAAGATTATCACAAGGAAGTCACTGTACAATGAAGATTATCACAAGGAAGTCACTGTACAGTGAAGATTATCACAAGGAAGTCACTGTACAGTGAAGATTATCACAAGGGAGTCACTGTACAGTGAAGATTATCACAAGGAAGTCACTGTACAGTGAAGATTATCACAAGGAAGTCACTGTACAGTGAAGATTATCACAAGGAAGTCACTGTACAGTGAAGATTATCACAAGGACGTCACTGTACAGTGAAGATTATCACAAGGAAGTCACTGTAAAGCCAAAATTAATCTGTGAGGACCATCACCTGTGTGTCTGGTGAAGGTTCGCTTATATTGTACAAACAATTCTTGGAAGGAATTCCAGGATCCCATGCAACCTGTGCTTTTCCAAGCTTCATGTCCCTTGTGCAAGAATAAACACTGCCTCCAGCAATGACCAAAAACTAGCAAGGTGCTTCTGGTTGTGCAATAAAGATATAGAACTTGGGGCAGGTATCAGAAAGGTACTAAGGAGGGTAATAAGTAATAAAAATAAGCAATAAAATAAAGATGAACTCTTGGACAGTCTACCAAAGATATATAAAACATGGGAGGAAGAGATAGGAGGAGTGTACAAAAAATGCAGAATGCTCATACCACAACCCATACCACAACAGATGACTCGAAACTATAGTCACCCAATGAAAAAAACACAGGAAACAAAAACGTCAGTTAACCCAACACCCACACATAGTGCTAACCCAGATCCAGGCCCAAGTCCTAGCGCTACTGTCCACAACACTGGTTCTGGTGCTGTCCCCTGCTCAGCGCCCAGCCCCAGTGCTGACTCAGACTCAGCCCCCAGCCTTAGTGCCAGTCCAGACTCTGCTAGGGACTCTACCACAGTCACCACTAAAACCTTAAATATACTACCATCATTGCACAAGACCATAGCCCACATTACTGATGTAGTGTAAGAGTCTTCTTCTTCTGGAGAAAGTAGTTCCCCGGAAGCAGGACGGGGTGGTTCTGGCTTGGATACTGAGGATTATAGTGCAGTCATACAAACTGCACAAATTGAGAACACACCTTCCAAAAATTCTACCCAACCAAAAGCGAAATTCTTCAAATTCTATGTTTGGGGCATCTGTAAGCATGGAATATCAGGAAAAACAAATGGGACATGCAACTTTGAGCATCCCAAAAAATATCGTGTCCTCCTGTCTAAAGGAGTGTGTCATTCTCCCTCCTGTAAATTCTTTGACCGAGAAATGTGCCACTTTTCGGTCCTCCAAAAGCATTGCTGCAACACCAGCTGCCCTGCATACCATCTAAAAGGTACCAAGAGGTACAGACCTCACAAGATAAACAATAGTAGTTACGACAACCCCACGCCAAGTAATTTTTTAGTGGCAGGAAACGAAAAAAGAAAATGGAAGAAAATAACAAAAATAGTCCACCACCTTGGAGCCTTGTTGGACTGGAGGCACAGCCAGTGACCCCCATGGCCCTCCAGAACCACAACTAGTGATGCCAATGACAAAATCCTCCCAACAAACACAAAATAAAACCTCGTTCATATTTGCTAATATACAGGACCTTAAGCCATCCACCAACAACAAAATACCTTTTATCAGTGGACTTCTAGAGGAGTCAAATGCGATGTTTGCAGCCTTCACAGAGACCCACACAAAAGATCACTTTGACAACTAAATATGGATAAATGGGTTCAACCTTTTTAGATGTGACAGAAAGAACTGGCAACAAGTGGAAATTGACCTGTATGTCAAAGATCCGCTCATCGGCAGAGATACTTAACACCACAAATGATTTAGTTGAAGTTCTAACAATAAAGATCAAGAACCATAACCTAGTCATTGTGGTTGTATATAAGCCACCAGATGCAACCTTCCAACAGTTCAAGGAACAGCTACTGAAAATTTATTACTGTCTGGAAAGCCTTCCAGTTCCATCTTACTGCTTGATGATTTCAACCTAAGGCATATAAAATGGAGGAATGTAGCAGTGATCTGTCTCGCGTAACCCAGACAATCCCTACAGGATTCTTTAAATAAGTGACACTGGATCTCGTCAGATCCAAGAAATAAGGGAACCATTGACTGGATTCAAAACTGGTATCCGAGTCCGGATTCAATAAGCGGACGGAGTTTTAGGGAACCTTATCAAACACCCAAACAATAACAGTAAGAATAACTTTTACGAGGTAAGACTGTCCAACACTTACACATGCAAATAAAATAGATACGATACAAATAGACAGATCACCACTTCAGGGAACCTATTAGTAGAATATACAGTAAAGCAACCAACAAAAAATCAATCATGAAACCCTGCGTAATATGCAACCAAACAAGCAAACGTTCCTCTGCATGGATTACATGCATCTTTTGTGGTAAATGCTGCCACGCCCCTTGTGTAGACATTCAAGACTCTACCACCGAGATATTAAACAAGGGAAGTGTTTTGGGTATGTCCAAATGAGACCGAACTGTGGAATAAAACCACATCGATATTAAAAGATGACAACACCAAATCGGACTTCATAAAAAACATGACAGCTTTCTATAACAGTTGGGACAGTAAAAAATCAGGGCCAGATGATGCTACCGCCCCTGGTACAGATGTTGAAATGATACCCAATATTTTTAAGAATGGAGAAATAAATGATGGTGACCTGAAGAGGGACAGTAGCTCTAGTGAAATAAATGACGGGGAAACAGGTGTAGACAAGGACACACACAAAACAGTGGTACAAACTAGCAATACCACGGTAGATAGTAAACAAGGGGATGCCCAGGGAAATACTGAAGATAAATTACCGGAAACAGTTGAAGGCTCCATTGTTAGCAATAGTAACGAAGACAGACATGAGACAGGAACACACCCACCAATGGGGAACACAGTCACAAAAAACCAGGGCAAACGGAAACCAGGCCTATGTGAATATTATGCACTTGGTATCTGCAGGCATGGAAAATCTGGGAAAGCAGATGGGACATGCAATTATGATCACCCCAGAAAATGCCGTTCCCATATGAAAACAGGCAAATGCAACCTCCCGTCCTGTAAGTTTTTCCACCCTGAAATGTGCCACACATCAATTCAGGAAAGACAGTGTTATAACTTATATTGCCAGGCATACCACCTAAAGAGTACGAGGCGACACAGAACGTCCAGACCATGGCAAAATCAGGGTAGCCACAGCCACTCCGGAGAGAGAGTTTTTTTAGTGCCAGGAAGGAAAAAAAGCTGGCAGGAAATGACAGAAATTGTACACCAACTGCAATCATTTCTGGAGTGGAATCACAGTCAGTGGCCTCCACTCCATTACAACAGATATTAGAGCCAGGAAAAAAAAGACCCCCCCATACCACCAATACCACCAATCCAACTACATTCATCTTTGCTAATATACAGGGTCTAAAGCCAGCAACAAACAACAAGGTACCTTACATTCGTGGACTGCTTACAGAGTCAAATGCTATGTTTGCGGCTTTCACAGAGACCCACATTAGAGATCACTTGGACAATGAAATATGGATCCCGGGCTACAACCTATACAGGTGTGACAGAGTGAACAGGCAAAAAGGGGGGGTTGGCCTGTATATCACAGAGTCACTTATATGTTCAAAACTACTAAATGCCTCAAATGATGTAGTTGAAGTATTAGCAATAAAGGTCGAGAATCAAAACCTGGTCATCGTGGTTGTCTACAAGCCCCCGGATGCAACGTCCCAACAATTCCAGGAACAGCTTCTGAAAATTGACCACTGTCAGGAAAATCTTCCAGCTCCTGCCCCCAACATCTTGCTACTGGGGATTTCAACCTCAGGCACCTAAAATGGAGGAACATTGCAAACAATGTGGTAGCAGAGATAACACCAGGAGGCAGCTCAGATGAAAATTCACAATGCATGAACTTTTAAATCTCTGCACCAAGTTCACCTTAAACCAGCAAATAGTAGAGCCCACAAGATTAGAGAATACGCTGGACCTCATCTTCACCAACAATGATGATCTGATACGAAATGTCATCATATCAAAAACAATATACTCAGATCACAACATAATAGAGGTCCAGACATGCATGCGGGGAGCCCCAGATCAACAAAATGTGATCAGCCGTGAGGGAGCTTTCTCCAAATTCAACTTCAATAACAAAACATAAGGTGGGACCAAGTAAACCAAGTCCTAAATGATATAAACTGGGAAGATTGCCTAGCATCACGGATCCCAACCTATGTCTAGAACAAATTAACTCTGTGGTACTTGAGGTTTGCTCAAGGCAAATTCCTTAAGGAAAAGGAGGAAGATGCAAACTAGAAAGAGAGGCGCTCCTATACAGGCGAAGGCACAGATTAACGGAGCGGCTACAGGAGGCCAATATCTCTGAAATACGTAGGAGACACTAGTCAGAGAAATAGCAAACATCGAATTAAAACTAAAGGAATCTTATAGGAATCAAGAGACACGGGAAGAACTAAGAGCCATAAATGAAATTGAAAGAAACCCTAAGTATTTCTTTCCTATGCAAAATCAAAGTCTAGAACAACAACCAGTATTGGGCCCCTACTTAAACCGGATGGGTCCTACACAGATGACAGCAAGGAAATGAGTGAGTTACTTAAATCCCAGTATGACTCAGTCTTTAGCGAGCCACTAACCAGACTGAAAATCGAAAACCTAAATGATTTTTTATGAGAGTGCCACAGAACTTGACAGACGCATGCCTTTCTGACATCATCACGGCGCCAAATGACTTCGAAAAGGCAATAAATGACATGCCCATGCACTCCGCTCCTGGCCCAGACTCATGGAACTCCGTGTTCATCAAGAACTGCAAGAAGCCCCTATCACATGCTTTTAACATCCTATGGAGAGGGAGCATGGACACTGGGATCGTCCCGCAGATACTAAAAACAACAGACATAGCCCCGCTCCACAAAGGGGCAGTAAAGCAATAGCAAAGAACTACAGACCAATTGCGCTAACGTCCCATATCATAAAAATCTTTGAAAGGGTTCTAAAGCAAGATCGCCACCCATCTTGATACCCATCAATTGCACAACCCAGGACAGCATGGGTTTAGAGCAGGCCGCTCCTGTCTGTCCCAACTACTGGATCACTACGACAAGGTCCTGGATGCTCTAGAAGATAAACAGAATGCAGATGTTATATACACAGATTTTGCAAAAGCCTTTGACAAGTGTGACCATGGTGTAATAGCACACAAAATGCGTGATAAGGCATAACAGGAAAAGTTGGTAGATGGATCTATAATTTCCTAACACGTAGAACACAAGAGTAGTAGTCAACAGAGTAAAGTCTGAGGCAGCTACTGTGAAGCTCTGTTCCAAGGCACAGTACTTGCTCCCATCCTATTCCTCATCCTCATATCAGACATTGACAGGGATATAAGCCACAGTGCTTGTCTTCCTTGCAGATGAAACCGAATCTGTATGACAGTGTCCACCGTTGAAGACACTGCAAGACTCAACAGACATAAACCAAATCTTTAAATGGGCTGCAGAAAACAATATGAAGTTCAATGATGAGAAATTTCAATTACTCAGATACGGAAACGTGAAGAAATTAAAATCTCATCGGAGTAAAACTAATTCCAACCACACAATAGAACGAAAAACTAATGTCAAAAACCTGGGAGTGATCATGTCAGAGGATCTCACCTTCAAGGACCATAACAATGTAGCAATTGCATCTGCTCGAAAAATGACTGGATGGATAATGAGAACCTTCAAAACCAGGATGCCAAGCCCATGTTGACACTTTACAGATCGCTTGTTCTATCTAGGCTGGAATATTGCTGCACACTAACTGCACCTTTCAAGGCGGGTGAAATTGCTGACCTTGAAAATGTGCAGAGAACCTTCACCGCACGCATAAGTGCGATAAACCACCTCAACTACTGGGAACGCTTGAAGTTCCTAAACCTGTACTCTCTAGAACGCAGGCGGGAGAAATACATTATTATATACACATGGAAAATTCTCGAGGGCTTAGTACCAAACTTGCACACAAAAATCACTCCCTACGAAAGCAAAAGACTCGGCAGGCGATGTAACATCCCCCCAATGAAGAGCAGGGGTGCCACTAGACGTTGAGGGACAACACAATAAGTGTGAGGGGCCCAAGATTGTTCAACTGCCTCCCAGCATACATCAGGGGATTACCAACAAGCCCCTGGCTGTCTTCAAGCAGGCACTGGACAGGCACCTCAAGTCGGTACCTGATCAGCCGGGCTGTGGTTCGTACGTTGGACTGCGTGCGGCCACAGTAACAGCCTGGTTGATCAGGCTCTGGTCCAACAGGAGGCCTGAAGGTGAGATCCTCTGACATGATCACTCCCAGGTCTTTGACATTAGGTTTTCGCTCTATTGTGTGGTTGGAATTAGTTTTGTACTCCGATGAGATTTTAATTTCTTCACGTTTTCCTTATCTGAGTAATTGAAATTTCTCATCTGAACTTCATATTGTTTTCTGAGCCCATTTAAAAGATTTGGTTTATGTCTGCTTGGAGTCTTGCAGTGTCTTCAACGGTGGACACTGTCATACAGATTCGGGTGTCATCTGCAAAGGAAGACACAGCACTGTGGCTTATATCCTGTCAATGTCTGATATGAGGATGAGGAATAGGATGGGAGCAAGTACTGTGCCTTGTGGAACAGAGCTTTTCACAGCTGCCTCAGACTTTGCTCTGTTGACTACTACTCTTTGTGTTCTACATGTTAGGAAATTATAGATCCATCTACCAACTTTTCCTGTTATTCCTTTATCACGCATTTTGTGTGCTATTACCATGGTCACACTTGTCAAAGGCTTTTGCAAAATCTGTGTATATACATCTGCATTCTTTATCTTCTAGAGATCCAGGACCTTGTCGTAGTGGTCCAGTAGTTGGGAAGATATCTTAATAAATGGATCCAAACCAGTGCTTTCAAAGGATCAACTTCCTAGCAGCTTAAGTATGTTCAAGGTATATTCCCTAAGAAAGATGAAGAAGATAAACTGGAGAAAAAGACGCTCCCTCTACAGAAGACAACGAAGAATCACTGAGCTAGAGTATCTGATACACGGAATGAAGCGTTGACTAGGAAGTGGAAAGTATCGAACTTAAGTTAAAGGACTCTTACAGGACCCAGGACGAGCAGGAGGAGCTAAAAGCGATTAGGTGAATGAAAGAAATTCGAAATATTTCTCATATGCCAAAAACAAGGCAAATACCACATCTATCAGCCCCTTCTCATACAAGATGGGACTTACACTAGAATGACAACAAAGAAATATGACTCTGTATTTAACGAGCCTCTAATCAGTCTAAAGATCAACAATCCAAAATTATTTTTTCATGAATGAGCCTCGAAACTCCATCAATATATTCCATATTTCGACATTACCCTAACTCCGATAGGCTTTGAGAAAGCCATTGACAACATGGCCATGCACTAAGCCCAGACCAGACTCACCTGTTGTGTCAGGTGAAGGACTGTAGCTTCTCAACCGCTGCCTGGACGATTTTGTTGCCCGCTGCCTCTTTGACCACCTTGCTTGCCCGCGGCCTCCTGCCACCTTGTTGCCTGCTGCCTCCTGCACCACCTTGTTGCCCGCTGCCTCCTTGACCACCTTGTTGCCGCTCCCTTTCTGCACCACCTTGTTGCCCGGTGCCTCCTGGACCACCTTGTTGCCCGGTGCCTCCAGGCTTTCTTCCTTGAGGGTAGGCAGCTGCCAGCAACACAGTCGCCGTCAGGAACACAATCAACACAGCTCCATTTTGATGATGACCACAACTCACTGTTGGAGACATCAATTGCTGCATTAATTTCTGTTTAATGGTGAAGCACGAGGCTGGACTCAAAGTAAAGACAAACATTAAAATGTTTACTGAAATAAATAACAAAAAGGCACAATACCGTAAAGATGTTATGGTACAGCTGATCTCTGTATTTCTATGTATCCTCTCTGACGTCTGTTTCAGCCAATATAAAGGAAAATAATTTGACCTACCTTTCTCTTCCTTTTTTCAAGCTGACTGTTTAATTTTCTCTGAGCTGCATGACCCCTTTAGGATTTAGCTAATCCTCGTATAAACAATGGTCATGATATTGCCTGAACACGTTTGTGAACATACAGACCTCCTCGTATCTTCTGTTAATGTTTTGCTCACTGTTGATGTTCAGTGCCCCACACACACACACACACACACACACACACACACACACACACACACACACACACACACACACACTCCTTCACCTCCTCTCGGCAACCCTTCCTGGGATGACCAATACCCCTTCTTATTTTGAAGTTTGACCTGCAGTTATTTGAGGTTGTCTTCAGTTGCTATCATTGTACATCTACACATGTGTGCGTACCCACACACACACACACAAACACACACACAAACACACACACACACACACACACACACACACACACACACACACAACAGCCCCGGTGGCCTGGGTAAAGCCTCGCTTCACGCACGGAGGGCCCGGGTCTATTCCCGACGGGGCGGAAAATTTCAAGTGTTTCCTTACACACACACACTCACACATACATACAACAGGCCTAGTGTCTAATCGACATGTGCCTAGGACAAAATGGTAACTAACACGCCCCGGTGCCAGTGGGTAAAGCTCTCGCTTCACCATGGAGGGCCGGGTTCAATTCCCGTGGGCAGAAACATTTCGAAGTGTTTCCTTACACACACACACATACATACAACAGGCCTAGTGTCTAATTGACATGTGCCTAGGACAAAATGGTCACACACACACGAGACAAAAAAGATAGACCTACTCATTTAGGCTTATATTACATCTCTACACATCACACAGATATGTATTGTTATTTGCAAAAATATATGCATACAGAGAACCAAGTGACGTTAACACGTTGTGGATAAGTCACACAAACAAACAAACAAACACACACACACACACACACACACACACACACGACAGTGCAGAGGCGGGGCCAGGAGCTGAGTCTGACCCCTGCAACCACAATTAGGTGAGTACACACACACACACACACACACACACACACACACACACACAGAATGTTCCAGAGATGGGACACAGCAACAAGGGGACACAGTTGGAAGTTGAAGAATCAGATGAATCACTGGGATGTTAGGAAGTATTTCTTTAGTCACAGAGTGGTCAGGAAGTGGAATAGCTTGGGAAGCGATGTAGTGGAGGCAGGATCCATTCATGGCTTTAAGAAGAGGTATGATAAAGCTCATGGCGGGAGAGGACCCAGTACGCCAGTGAGGCGGGGCCAGGAGCCAGACTCGACCCCTGCAATCACAACTAGGGTGAGTACAACTAGGTGAGTACACAACAGTCAAGGACCAGGTAATCAGGCTGAGGAAGGAAGGAGGGGAGATCACTAGAAACGACCACAAAGTATGTGAGGAGCTCAACATGAGATTCAAAGAAGTGTTCGCAGAGGAGACAGAAGGGACTCCAGAAAGACAGAGATGTGGGGTACACCATCAAGTGAAGTGATGGGGCCGGATAACATCTCTCCATGGGTCCTGAGAGAGGGAGCAGAGGTGCTATGTGTACCACTAAGAACAATCTTCAACACATCAATCGAAACAGGACGACTACCTGAGGTATGGAAGACAGCAAATGAAGTCCCAATTTAAAAAAAAAGACAGACACGAAGCATTAAACTACAGACCAGTGTCACTGACATGGAGAAGATTATCAGGAGAAGAGTGGTGGAACACCTAGAAAGGAATGAGCTTATCAACGGCAGTCAACACGGTTTCAGAGACGGGAAATCCTGTGTCACAAACCTTTTGGAGTTTTAAGACAGGGTGACAGCAGTAAGGCAAGAGAGAGAGGGTGGGTAGATCGCATTTTCTTGGACTGTAAAAAGGGTTTTTTGACACAGTTCAACTCAAGAGGTTAGTGCAAAAGCTGAATGACCAGGCAGGGATAACGGGGAAGGCACTGTAATGGATCAAGAATACCTGTCAGGAAGACAACAGAGAGTCATGGTACGTGGCAGTTGTCAGAGTGGGCGCCTGACAAGCGGGGTCCCACAGGACCGGTACTGTTTTTGGTATTTTGAACGACATGACGGAAGGAATAGACTCCGAAGTGTCCCTGTTTGCAGATGATGTGAAGTTGATGAGAAGAATTCAATCGAACGAGGACCAGGCAGAACTACAAAGGGAACTGGACAGGAGAAATAAGAATAAGAAATTAGCAGGACAGCAAGAATTGGTGTGGGAATGGGGAAGATAAGGAGTCATCACCACCCACAGCTAAGTATAACCATCTATTATGTAGATGCTAGCTGGCCAGTGTAGTTTCTGTATGATAGGAAGGTGTTGTGGGTGATTCAGCGGTATTTAGCGGCCTCCAGAGAAACATTGGTAAGTGGTAATATTAACCATTTCATTTTTTTCCTTAACTATATTGTATGCATATCTGTTCCCCCATCCCCCCCTCTTTCAGCAAGTCAAACCCATTGGATACAGTCCACCTTCTTTTTAATTATACCAGAATTATTGGTTATGTTTTTAAATGTAATATATAATTTTAGTCCCGGTATTGTGTGAGGGTTGTGGGTACCTGAGGGGACGCTTTTCCTGCTACCAAGAGCGTCTAAAATCCCACATACCTGAGATGTGCAGCAAAATGTAAGTAATGTACCTTAGATGCATTCTAACCAAATTACTTGTATAAACGTAATAGTGAAGTTCATGCAGATAATTTCTTTCTCACAACAACCATAGGATTAACTAGGGATAAAATAAACCAAGATTTATCAGTCATATCCTGGGAAATGACTTGAACACTCAAATCCTCCAGTGCCGAAGAACCTCAATATAGAAGCATAAAAAGTCTGTATTAAACATGTACTATAGAGGAAACCCAGAAAAAAGATCGGTTACAGAGTGCAGGAGATGGTACATAAAAAAGAAAACGGGTTACTGAATTGTTATAAAACATAAATATGGTGAAGGAAATATAGTCTTAAAGGGGAGATCCTGATTTAGAACAAAAACAAGAAGTCAGAAAAAGAAGAAGCACAACCGGAACAAAAATCCAGGATATTTGCAAGAAATCCAAAATATTTTTATTCATATGCAAAATTAATAAAAAACCACCGAGGTTGGACCATTATTGAGAGGAGACTCAATATGACGATGAAAGGAATAAAGGAAATTTAAAAAGAACAGTATGAGTCTGTGTTCAGAAGTCCACCCCAAATGACAGTGAGGTAGAGAATGATGGAATTTTAAATCCCAGCAGACGACCCATGCCTACTCACTTAAACACCTTGACCAGAAATAATTTTTATTTATAAAAAAGTAAAAAATACCAAATAAAGAACCCTCAATTTCATTGGAAAAAAACCAGATATGGGGAAATTCCCAAAAATTTTTAAAAAGTGCAGACATAGCTCTTTTTTTATAAAAACTTTTTCAGGCAATAAAAAATTCAAAACCCCCCTTAACTTTCACATCATAAAAAAATTCGAGAGAGTTATAATAAATGGAATAGCACAGTCGACATAACCAAAAACATGGGGTTTGAGCAGGGGGATTATCCGTCACAGGACCTAGTAGCGATCAGTGAAAGACGGGGCCCCCGGGTTTGTTCACCCCTACAACAGGAAAGAGTCACTAAAGGAGGGAAAAACCCCAGATAGAAGGGGGAAAGGGAAGGTATGTAGAGGATTTGGGGAAGGTACTTTTAAAGGGGGGTGAGTGTCTGGCCTACCCCCCCCCCCCTTTTTTTCCCCCCGGGGAAAAGGTTTTTGGGGCCCGGCCTGGTTAAAAAACTTTTTTCTGACCACGCCCAAAACCCCTAAAAAACTTCACGGGGGCTCGTATCTTAAATTTTATGTTCAAGAGCTTCACTCTTTTTTAAATTTTTTTGAGCTTCACCATTGTTAAAAACATTAAAATTTTGCTCTGTCCTGCCTTGGCTTTTGGTAAAGTTATTTGGTTTCACCATTTCTTTTAAAAAAGGGCCTTTGGGGCCACTTTTGTAAATTAATTTTTAGAGTGCAGTAATTTTTTGGGTTTCCCAGTCCCCTTTTTTGCCAATCTCGAATTCGGCTGAGTGGGGGGGGGGGCCCCACCAAGTGAAACAGGGGGACCCCCCAAATTTTTCACTACGCCAGTAGTTCCTAACATCAATGCAACAACCCCACCCACCCCACCACGGAGTCTAACATGGATTTCACAGTGTTAACAAAGATCAACATTCCATCTGTAAATATCTACCTTTTTGGATCAAAAATTTTTTTTTTTTTTTTCATTTTTTTAAAAAAGAGGGGATAATTATAGTCATATTTACTATTTATTTTTAAAATTTCTTTCTATTAAAATAGTGTTTATTGTTTTAGTTATTATTGTCTTTTCTTATATTTTCCCCCAAGAAGATTGGCCCTTCACAGAAAAAATTACGGGGGTTTGAAAAATGCAAAGGTTTTTTGACAAAGGGGGATCATGGGGATTAAAAAAAAAAGGGGGGCCAAAAGGAAACAGGAACGGTGGTAGATTAATTTTCGGGCCCAAAAAACCGAATAAAAAATACTAAAAAACAGGTAAAATCCGGCATAAAGGGAAAAAAAGCTCAGTTCCCCATTTTCCCAAAACCTATGCTGTTTCTTATCCTCATAGCAGACAGATACAAACACCCTCCTTTTTTGTATCATCATTTGCAGATGACAAAAAAAATAAACATGAAAGTCACTACGGTAGAGGACACAAAAAATTACGGAAAAAACAGCTTTTCCAGTGGGCAGGGAAACAACATGATTTATTGGTGATAATTCCCCCGTTTTGGTAGGAAAAAATGAAGAACTCAAGGGGAAAATTTTATACAAAACTAAAGAGGATCACCAAAAGAACGAAAAGAACAGGGGGAAAAAAACTTGGAAATAATTATGTAAAACTGCCCCCTTTTCCCCAAAAATACAAAAAAGAAAAGGCCCCACAGCCAGGAGGTTGGGGAAAAGGGGCTTTCAAAACTGGGGGAAAAAATGTCTTTCCCCCTTTTTTGGAAGGTTTTCCTTTTACGCTGGTGGGGCTGATCTAGGGGGAATTGGTCTATGCTCCAGTTCCCTGGTTTTCCTAAAACCTTCCCCCCTACAGGTTTAGCGCTCCCCAGATTATAGTAATAATGGAGTGGGGGCACTTTTCAAATCGCTAATTCCCCCATTTAATATTGTTCAGTGTTGGCGGCCCCGTTCAGAGCTGGGAAAATTTTGGCTGGAACAAATACAGAGATCGTTTAAGACCAGTAAATTTTTTCACCTAGATTCTTTTAAAATGTATTTACCGGGGGGGGGGGAGAGATATGCATGAAAATATACCTGGAAAGTAATCGAAAGCCCCGGGTTCCCCAAAATGCAGACTGCCATAACAACATACTGGAGCGAGAGATATGGGGGGAAAGAAAAAAAACCCAAAGGCAGGGGGGGGGTGGGACATTTAGGGCAATGATAAACATTGGGTGGCACCAGATCATTCAACATTTACCAGAAGACATTAAAAAAAATGCTGGAATAAGTGTAGACGTCTTCAAAAAAATACTAGACAAAAAACTTCACCAGGTGCCAGACCCCAAACCTGCTGTGATGGATATGTGGGGCAGGGGGGCCAAAACAGCAACAGCCTGGTTGACCACGCAAGCACCAGATTAACGGGGCCCTGACCGGGCTACGGGAGTAGTAAGGGCCAAATTTTTTAAAGGTATATCAAAGGTATGTATATAGAAACCCATTTTGTATAATGTTGAATAGATGTTACCACCCAAAGCCTTTGTGTGTATATGTTTTTGCTTGTGTGCGTACCCCTTTTTTGGGGGTTTTAGGGCCCCTTCATAGCTCCTGGCACTAGGGGACTCGCCTAATTGTGGTTGCAGGGGGGGGAAACTCAGCTCCTGGCCCCGCCTCTTCACTGATCGCTAC